>QVRM01001932.1:0-69452 GCA_003439945.1 Dermanyssus gallinae
ACGACCTCAAGCAAAATATTCGGCGGGAAATTTCTATAACACCAAGTTATGCCAAAGGTCATACAAATTGTGTATTTTTGTATAGACAATGCCGAGAAGTGCCGGGCCGGCCATCTTCCTGACATCGTCATTCAGACAAAACGGCACCCAAGGTAATTTCCATAAAACTTTAATTTTGTCCGTACCTAGTCTACTTTGTGTTTCATGTTTAAAACCATGAAGCGACTCTTGTCATACTGCATATATATATATATATATATATATATATATATATATATATATTATATATATATATATATATATATATATATATATGTTACATGGGTATGTAAAGTCTTGGATATAAAATGCCTGATAGCCGTGCGCTCAACTCGTAAAACCTCTAGTCTAACTAAATTCGTTTAGTTGCTGACATGAACGTATTTGCTATATCTGTGGCATTTAAACCCCTGGAGCTTGTTCTTTTATTGGAATTATTTGTATTGGCCTCTTGAACGTAAAACGGCGTTTAGACGGCGTATATGTTTTTACAGACATATGCGTGTATGGCTATTTACTTTTCGTAAAGATATTTCTTTTGGCTTTTTTTTGTTTAGTGTTAATACTCTTAACAACTTACTTTCAACCATGATAGCTGGGAACAGAACTTTCAGAGCTAGGAACGAAGATAAAATTCTCTTCCTAGTTCTGAAAGGCTCTGTCGCCATAAAGTAGTACAGCCTTCATATGTGTACATATATATATATATACCGTTATTATTTGTTAAGTCCGACGTCTTACTACAGAAGCCAAATTTACTTTCCGCACAGCCGTGGATATGGGCTGACTCCAATTTTTACCCCTTTCGTGGATTTCCTGTAGTCGTGTTACTTGTTGCGACGTATCCATTAAGAAACACCCTGTTTCACTACTAAATGGTCCTGGGTTCTCGTGCCAATATATGTATTTATACGCCACACGCCAACCGCAATAAAATGTGCAAACATTAACATAATCGATGTACAACTTGATTTATTATTTAATATAAACGACGTCTGTGCTATACAGTGACTGTTAGAGTCATTCAACCGAAGGAGTGCTGCAGTTTAAATAAGATGGGAAACTGACACTAAATGCTTCAAAATGTGAGATTACTGCTGTCGGAGCTCGCTTCAGGAGAGAGGAAGCAATTCAGGAGATCACAGAAATACTCCCTGGTATCACGCGTGTAGAGTTAAGAACTAAGAAGTTTTGAAGGTCCCCGTAAAGCGAGACGGAGTTTCACATACACTCTCTATGAAACAAAAGCCTTACCAAAATTCGTCCACGACTGACACGCTTGCATCCCCAGGCTGCGCTGTGCGTTTGAAGATGTAGCATGGGGTCTTCAAGATTTAACTACATACTGCGTACATGTCCTGCATTGGTTTGTCCTGAAGAATTAACCGCGTATGCTGACGTCAGCAGAGACATACTTAGTGAAGTCCTAAATGTCAATTTAGAAGATAACACCTGGCAGAGGACAAGTCGTCCGATACGTGAAGGTGGTCTGGAAATAAGAAGTGCCATTGACCTAGCTCCTGTCTGCTACGCAACTTTACTGGTCCGATTTGGTCCGGCGGCAGTCTCGTTAGTGGATGAGACAGTTAGACCACAAATACGACATGAAATCAATAAAGTACGAGACACTATTAGAACCTTGCTAGACCCGGGCCCTTTAGGAAAATATCCCAGCCAATATAACCTAGGTAAGCTCAAAAGCAAAAAAGAGCAAAGATATCTTAGAGGGGCTGGTTTCCCGGAGAGACTGCGCCGTATTTTAGCGGCACAAGATAACTTCAGTGGGGGTTGGCTTATAGCCTTACCCTCGCCTCATTCGGGCACCATGCTGAATCTTAATTATTTTTGCATGATGTCAGCACTTAGAATCGGCGCTCCCCATCTGCGAGCCGTTTTTCTCTGCAGTTGTGTTTGCTCGTTTTCCATGTGCGCCTTCTAAGCGAAACCTTTACTGGTTCGATTAGTTCATTCGGATTTTGCTTTCTCTACGGCTTGTGATGCAGTATGTCCACCAATGTTATATTCATATGTATCTATGACCAGAGCAGCATCGACCACTTATCATATTCTTATTGTAGGCTATCTCTTGCCATGAGGGCACATGCAGCACAATTGGGACTAACATGCGCCATCGAACTCTTGAAATGCGCGGGCAGTAAGGTGATGGGCTAATGCCGACACGCTTTGTTTCTAGATTACACCGTTGCTGTCATGAGGAAGAAATGCCACCTTATTATATGTATCATGGAATAATATGTAACAAGGCAATTTAACGGCAGACTGTAAATTAAGCAGCAGGCGTACCACTCAATGCTAGTTTTAAGACCGACAAAAATAATGTTCTCTTGCCGTTTATAATTACATAGGCATACTAGGTCCTACACACGGCTTAGATCGCGTTCATGTCTGCTTTCTTCAAAAGTACTCAAACTTTAGTGACACACTGCCAGATATTGAGCTTTTACTAACTTTCACATGGACTTGCTCTGCTTACGCACACGTTTTCCGCATTAAAAAAAAAACGTTTTAACACGTCTCTAGTACACACCTGCTTCAACTAATTACCTATGTATGCTCAACTCACCGATGACTGTTTCAAGCGTCGCAATAAAGTTTAACTACAATCTACGGCTGTTTGAATCGATTGTCGATTTCATTCGCCTTGTTGTTGGGTATTTTGCGGAAAGAAACAAGCGCCTTCCCCCTCAACGTGAAAGTTCTGACAAACGAAATTCAAAACAGAACGCACGAGCTTGATGTAGCTTTACCGATCCTTGCACACAGACTCTAAGGGTCAAGGAGGCTGGAGACATAGAGGCGCTGATCAAGGACAGACTGAGTGAAAGAAGGGGAGTTATATGGAAGGAAGGCAAGAGAGAGAGAGGAAGAGGGGGGATGGGTAAAAAAATGTTGGCCGAGGTGACCCGAAATCTAGTTACGGAGGAAATTAGCAGTCGATAATCGCTACGGTTATAGGGAACTAAATGCGGTGGTCAAATACGCTCAAGGTCAGGCTCTTGCCTCGCCCCTCGCGTCCTCCTCCGTACGCGTCCGGACGACCTCTACCTGCGCATGTGCATATGCATCTATGCAACTACACAGATATGCACGAAGAAGATACAGGCGGACCAAAATAGATAGCATAACTCGATAACTAGCTGCTACGGTAGCGGGGTTGGCGACCGACGTTCGCCGTGCCACGACAGCGGCGGACGAAATAGCGAGAAGGGAATTCGAAACTGCGGGGGACAATAATGTTGACAATAACAGCAACGACAGCAGCGACGACAACAACAACAACAACAACAACAGCGAATACAGCAACGACAGCAGCAACAACAGCAACAACAACAACGACAACAAACAACAACGGCGACAACGACAACAACAGCAACAACAACAACAATAACAACGACAACAACAACAACAACAACAACAAACAACAACGGCGACAACACAACAAGAGCGACGACAACAACAACAAGAGCGACGACGACAACAACAACAACAACAACAACAACAACAACAACAATAAGGTCGGCTACGCGCTGCCAGACGTGTAGCCTCGATAACTAAGCAACTATCGACCAACATCCAGCCATTGGGTAAACAAGTGAGTTGAGTAGGTGGAGCCCTCGTGCGTGTGCGCGATGCAGATGCCGTTCATTCATATTGTATATACAACAGCGACGACGACGACGACGAACCGCTTGTAGATCTGTACTGCTGCAGATGCTTTCATCGTCATTGTCAACATTATCAATGCCATAATTAGATTAATCATTATCAGCATAAGCAGCAGCGTCATCACTGTCAGCAGCAACAGCAAATGCAACAGCGCCCGTGCCACTCCCGGCATCACCCACAGCATCAGCAGCAGCAGCAGCAGCAAACAGTACAGGAGATCTAGTGCGGAAGAGTTCGATCTAGTTCAAGGACAGCTAGACTAATGGACGACGATCGAACATCCCCCCTCTCCGCCGCGCACAACCAGCTCCTCCAGCTCCTACCTGGTTCGGGTACGATCGCCGTTATTGCAGCTGTCCAGCCTGCAGTCCATATATATATATATATATATAATTATTAAGCACACTGGACGATAACTTCCTCATATATATATATATATATATATATATATATATATATATGAAGCAGTTATCGTCCATTGTGCCTATTAAGTCGAGGCAGCAAGCATTCGGCTGATACCACAAGGTACACCTAGCTTGTCGGACGGTGGGGTCAGTTGGCACCTGTCCGTATTAGTTTTTGCCTGTGGTTTGTCCTCGAATGGACCAACGATACCAGAACAAAATGGATTCATCGGCTTATATTCCATATCGTATGTCCCGCGCCCACTACGAGCCAAAGATTATTACAACCGAGGAATTGTTACTATTGGGAGCGTTTACATGTGACCGACTTTCCATTTAAGCAAGAAAGATGCCCGCATCACATAGTTTGCGCGCGTCGCAGGGAAACACGCTGGCAGGAAAGTCATAGTTGCTCCCACAGACGGTAGCAATCGAGCGAAAAATATGCTAATAGTAGGGCATACGCCGCTACTTTATCCCACTCATGTGTTAGACATGAAGGGCAGCCCGCCATCCAAAATAAAGCATTTCAAACAGACTAAATTTGAATTCTGCCATGCCCATAAGAAGCTGAACCGGGCCGTCGATCGTGTTTCACGTTGGCAGGCAGAAAATCAAATGGAACTCTCTCCCAACAAATGTGTTGTCGTACACCAGTTCATTTGAGACTATACTTATGCAATTAATATGATTTAGTCCATCCTGTCAACAATGCAAGAACACTGTTAAGAACAGCACTGTCAACAAGTACCAGTAACATACACGTTTCTAAATTTTCGAAAGACAAAACCGCTGGTTTTTGTTCAATCAGATTGTGCTAAGCATTGGTGATCAGCGACCGTACTTCTATTCCGTATAGGCGTCCTATTAAAAAGTACCTCGCTTAATTTGAAGAAGTGCACACATTTTTCTAAGAAAACTTTATTGAGGGTGCCTAATAATTACTGACGTATTCTTAATTTATATGCTCCACAAATTAAGAAGGCGCTTCCGAAAGCTACGAATAGATGCGATAAACGCCCAGCAATTTCTACAAGGCACAGGCGATGGCGTCTCAGCATTCGAAAGACTCCTGCAAGAGCCCCGTCGTCTGGTCACACGATATGCTGTTCATGACTTCCATCACAAGCTTTGAAGACGCCATTATTGTCATGCACTTTAACACTTATTACTGTTATAACATGATGACATCTTAAATCGACTTAGTTAATTAAATACATGAAAGAAAAATAAATGGTATACATTTGAGAAGAAATAAAATGAGCATTTGCATTTTGTTGTTCGTAGAACATAGTTCGTTCACAAGTGCCCTCTCAAGTAGAACATTCTAAAATAATATGTAAGAAATACGTGTTGTGGTCGTTGTTGTAAGACATTTTATAGAGTCTACTGGTCTTACCGTAAGTTAAACCCGGTCGAGGCGTCAGCTGACTGTTGACTGGTGCGGTCGTGTTCATTTGTGCTCCTGAGCTTAGTGCCTTTCTAGTGAGTAGTTCGGCGCCGTGTGAGGCGTGTTTGGTGTCAAACGATTCGTCTTCGAGCCGTGCACCGCGCCATCCCCGATTCCTCAACTTTCTCTAGGAGTAGGTGAGCACACAACCCCCCGTCACGAAACGTTCTGACCCAACGGCCAACGTTCCTTACGCACGACTTCTCCGAATCGGTAGGGCCTGTTACGGTCGGTCAGCACTCCGACGATTAAGCGGGATCCTTTCATAGGATTAGTCTTCGAACCGTTCCAAGAAGGCCTTATTCGACGGAATGGACAGTGTCGGAATGAGCCAACCGCAACATCAACAGGGGCCGGTCAGCAGTGCGGCGGGCACTACAAAAACAATAACAACAGATGACACGGTAGCAGCAGTGCCCACAGGGGCTAGAAAACGAACCCTGCCCTATCCGCCGTCCCCGCGTGCGAAGGAACCTCGTCTGAATTACCTGAGTTATTGCGCGAGATGTGAAGAGAGTCTACAAGGTACACTATCCGTGTGTTGCTCGAAATGTGCTAGAGTTATTCACGTGGCCTGCAAAACTAATGACGAAGCTGCGCCGACAGCTGATCCTTCGTACAAATGGCGGTGTAGAGTTTGCTCAGTGCCAACAGCGGACCAATCAATAGACGAGTTAATGAAATGTTTAGATCAGTGTGCGCTAGAAAGTGAATCAATGCAACTGGTGACTTTTCTATTCCATCGCGTGAGAGAGCTTGAAAAGGAAATGCGAAGCTGGAAGTCCAAGCATAGGCAGTCTGCTCAACTGACCGAGGAGAGCGAAATGATCGATGTTTCGGTGACACCGCTCGAGTGCCCTGCGCCGACTCCGCCGCGGAAAACAGCTCTCGTGGTAGGCGACAACATAGTGAAACCGCTTGGCCCAGCGCTGAGGCGAATTCTACCGAAGAATACGCAGCTCGCAATCCGTTCTGCGGCCAAGATGGACATCGACAGTGTTCTCATCGAAGCGGAAAAATACATAGATGCCACAAATGGCCCGGTAGCGGTGTTCCTGCAAGCCGGCTACCATGAGTGCATGGAGTTTGAAAGTGACAGATACATCAGTAAAGTCGAAAACTTCTCGGAGAAGCTGATATCATCACGCCCAGGATCCGAGGTGCACATCCTCTCCGTCCCCCTCTTCGGTCAGGATTGCAAGGTAGCTAACGACGTTCTGACGAGGAAAGCGGCCCAGGACGGTGCTAAGTTCTCGGTTCTCGCCCTCTCAATCTGTCAACGATCGGTCGTCGAGAGTCAGTGCTACAGCTATAAAGGCGAAGTCGCGGATAAAATCGCTTACAACATAGCGAGAAGAATTAAGCCTTTTTTAGGGGTGAGAATCCTGTCGCCCGAGAAGAGCAGGAGTCAAAAGTCTGTAAGTCCGATTGTCAAACCAACATCGACAGCTGCACGCGAGGCCTCGAACAACAGACCCTCCCAGATCAACCGAGCCCCCACGATCAGGCATCGTTCCCCCAGCCGGGTCAGTTTCTCGAGAACGACTCAACATGGCCAAACGGATCCAAAGCGGAGCAATCGTCGATGGGATCGAAACAACGAAAAAACGACAACGACACTCAGCGCCCCACGAGCTCCTCCCTTGCCTACGTTAGAAGAATTCGTGAAGCAAGTCTTGGCAACGGTGACGACAGGCCCATCGGCATTCAACGCTCACAGCTATTACAGTGGATCCCGAGGTCGATCGAGCAGCGCACAACGAGGCCGGGCCTCACACAAAAAGAAACAATAAGAATTGCACAATGGAACTGCGAGGGAGCTTCCTCGCTAGACCTCCTCGCCCCCGACGCATTGGATGGACTGGACATCCTAGTGCTGACGGAAAACTGGGCGACCACCCCTTTCGACCTTCCGAGTTTCTATGCAGTGCATTGCCTCGCTGAAAAGCGCAGTGGGCCAGGGCGGCCAAGTGGGGGTACTTCCGTTTTCTATAATCACAAGCTAGGCGACTTCACGACGTGTCTAGCGGAGAATAACGTCATAGCTCTACAAGGCCCGACAATGTCCGTAGTTGCAGCATATGTCCGACCCGCAGACTCGGAGTCTACACTAACTATGGTAGAGAAGCTGGTCAGCGGTCTGGAAGCAGTATCTCCCCTAGCCGGTGCTCCCCTGGTAGTCGCTGGTGACTTCAACGCCCGCCTCGATCAGCCGAACTCGAGCCGCACCATAGCCCTCCGAGACACCCTAGCACATTACGGCTGCTGGATAGTCAATTCCAAGGTATCGCCAACATTTTTGGGGTACTCCGGAAGCTCGGTCATCGACGTGTTTGCCACCAACGTGCCCAAAGAAGTGATCACGTATCAAGGAGGAAACAACAAGCTTCGTGAAGGCGCATGCATTCGAGCCCACGTTCCAGTGGCCGTGGACCTCGCGGTTCAGAAAGGGTCAACGAGAACGGCCAGGCGACTTGCCCTCCCACGCCGGCTCAATGTGAATCTGCTCCTAGAACGTGCTCATGAAGTTCTCCCTGTGCCGAACGTGATAGACACGGAGGTGTATGCGCAGCGCCTACTCGAAGTGTTGCACTCTAGTATACAGCCAGTTCCTTTTTCCAAAAAGCACAGGGCATGGTTCGACCACAGCTGTCGGCTTGCTCGCCGAGCCCAGATTACCTTCAGGTTCCTAGCGGAATCGCATCCGGGTTACCATCAGCTGGCCTCGATATTCAGAACAATTTGTAGGAAAACATACGCGACGCAGCGTAAGAGGTACCAGGAGATGCTGGAGGCTCGCCTTATAGCCGACGCAGAGCGTCATCCCTACAGATGGCTGGCCCACCGAGGGAGCACCGCGGCCTGCCCTATCAGCTCGTCAGCCCTCATTAACCACTTCTCGGAAATGTTCGCTTCACGGGACACCATTCCTCGCGAGGTGCCAAACCTAGTCGCCGTGTGGGGTAAATCGACGACATGGCTACAGGGCTCCCTCCAGCAGGAGTTCACCGTCGAGGAGGTCCTACGAGGACTTCGAAGTCTCCGCAATAATAAAGCCTCCGGCCCCGACAGAGTACGCAATGAGCATCTAAAATGTGCACTCTTTCTTGCTCCTTGCTGGTCCGCGCTATTCAACGAATGCTTGCGGACGGGCAAGCTCCCAGCAAAGTGGAGGGATGCAAATCTGCTAGTTATACCCAAGGGTAAGGGGGATCCGGTCCTACCGTCATCTTGGCGGGGCATCGCGAAGAAGAGCGTATGCTATAAGCTACTCTCTTGTCTGCTGACATGGAGACTGTGTGACTACCTGGAGAGCGTAGGAGCCATCCCGACCAAGCAGCATGGATTCCGCAGAGGTCGCTCGACAGAAACCGCCTGTACGATTCTGATGGAGGACGTTAAGAGGGCGTTAGCCATAGCGATGAACCCATTATATGCAGTCTTCGTCGATTTCAAGGCAGCATTTGATTCGGCGCCTAGAGACATGGTCTTACGCACGTTGGCAGAGGTCGGAGTGCCAGTTAAAGTGCTCAACCTTCTCGCGGCCATCCTACAGGAGAACAGAGTAACCATCGAGGATGGTATCGCCGAACTCGAACCTTTTGCCCAGACAACAGGCCTAGCTCAGGGTGACAACCTGAGCCCTCTCCTGTTCTCTATCCTACTGAAGGACCTGCCTGCCCACATAAGAGGCCCTAGAAATTTAGTCAAAGTTATCTTGTACGCGGACGACTTGGTCATATATGGTCCAAGCAGGTTTCAGGTACAGCTTTCGATGTAATGCCAAAGTAATACCGAGCCTGGGGGGGTGGGGAGGAATCCGGGTTTAGTGGGTTTGCGAGTCTCACACTAGTCACGCAGGCTGCTAGTGGCGCATGTGCATCATGCATTACCGAAACCTCCCAGAACAAAAAAAAAAAAAAAAAAGTTTCAGGTACAGCAAGCCTTAGCCCGTCTTTTCGTCGCTGTAAATGCTTTGGGTCTAACGGTAAACCAGAGAAAGACAGAAGCAATGAAATTCAGGAGGGGCGGCAGGATCACTGGCACTGACACCTTGCGATTCGCCAGTGTACCGCTCGCGTACGTAAATAGGTTTCCATACCTAGGGCTACTGTTTTCTTATAACGGACGCAGCTTCACCGCACACATCGCCGAGAGGTGCAGGAAGGCAGTGACCGCCGTATGGGCAATAAAATCGCCGCAGTTATTGTCACTCGGAACCGCCTTGAGACTGTTCGATCTCAAAATAGCCCCGATTGCGTCGTATGGGATACGTGTCATTTGGGAAGAGCTCACGGCGCAAAACCTCGAACAGCTTAACCGTGTTAAGGCCTCCTTTCTCAAGAGGGCTCTGGGATTACACATCTCGACCCGGAACCGCCTAGTATATCTCCTAGCAGACACACCGCTGTTCACCGAAGATCTGCGGCACCGCTTCGATCTGTCAACGACGACGGCTTTCAAGGACAACCTCGAATGCTGGGAGATAAAGTTCGCGGATATCGATGATAAATTCCTCGAAACTGGAGCTATGACACGTAACGAATGGAGAGGGGCGTATCGTTACAACCGTCACGTCGTAACCCGCTATGCCGTACACGGTTTTCATCATAAACTGTGTATTGTGCGGGACTTCCACGAACCAGATGAGCATTGCAGGTGCTCCAGATGCGAAGCACACTGTGGAAGATACCACGCCGCTTCCTGTGCTCTGGTCCCTTCCCTAGGTAGCCTGACTGACCCGATCTTAAAATATTCGCGATGAGCACTTTCTAGTCTATTTTCATATATGAGAAAATTGGGTTGTAGCCATATAGTCCGTGTAGTATATACTTATATACCGGATGTCTTGTGGGCTCAAACCCCAATGTGACACGACCATGCCCAATGGTGCAATTTTAGCCGCTATTTTATACAGTGAAGATATATATGTGTATATATATATATATATATATATATATATATATATATATATATATATATATATATGTGTATATGTATATATATGTATATATTTGTGTTTTGTGTTTATACTACCTGGCAAAGGTGAATAAATGTTTGAATTAAACCCGGACGATTGCTTCCTACGGCTGCTAAGCCCATGAGCTGCGTTATGCAAAAAAAAGTTTAGTTGGGTGTTTTTAGTCTGTCCGCCGGTCATCAGAGACATTCCGAATGGTTGGTACACCAGTTACATAATCGCAGCTAAGCGACCAATCTTTTCTAAGATCTTTTTAACGAAGTCCCGGCGGCCAGCACTGTACTTCCCAATAACAGATAATTGGGAGGCGCTGAGGGCGATAGTGTTGTATTTGGCCAGTAGGATCCTTGTCTGCTTGAGTCGGAAGCTGAACAGTGGAGAGACTCCTCCAATTGGTCGGCCGTGCGAGGACCTTAAAGCTGGGCGGTGGGGCGAGTAGTATTCATTAACATCGATACGTTCAGTGGTAAACGTCTCTGTTAAAATGACAATCTATTTACTTGCGAGGTCGCTGTGTGGAACGACCGGAAGCACTGTCCGTATTCACAATTTCACTGGCATACTCTCTATCGAGTGGTTGGCCTCTGGAACGATTTGACCAGTAGTTGCGGCTGTTGGACTGGTCGAATCGTCGTGCCGAGTTGTTTTGGGTGTCCTTCTTGGTCTCGGTTACCTCCTTCAGCTCCTTGACAGCATCCTCAGACAAGATTGGTTTCGTTTTCGAACACAGCGGTCGGGTTTGGTGGAGCTCTCGGAAAAGATTGCAAAATCTTAGTACAGAGCAGTTGTCAGCCCGGTTTCTGTTGTCAGTCAACCGAAAAGTGGTCTAGAGCACCCCTGTGCATCTGCCACTTGTGCCCCAGTTATTAATTTGTGACTCAGTTGCGAGACATTCCATATGTCAGTTGTGCGGCCAGGAAAATCAGCTGTGCGGTGCAAGTAGTGCTGGTGCTGCTACAGTGAGACGGCCGGCGTAGTGTACGACTGTTATCGTGTCAGTAATCGTCATCAGTCCGGCTAACTGTCACTATGTCACCGTGAAGTGTCATCATCGTCATCGTCGTCGTCGCTCTCGTCGCTTTCATTGTTTATACCGATATGCGCAAGAGCGCTTAGTTATTATAATTTTTTTTTTTTGGTTGCCGATAGTATCGGCGCAGGCGTATTTAGGCAAGCGGTCCGGTAGCTAAGTAGCTAACACCCCTGCCTATGAAAACGATTTCCAGGGTTCAAATCCTGGGAGTGACTTTTTTTTTTTTTTTATAAATATTGTTATTAATATTAATTTTATTAAGGGTGTTTCACGCAAACAGCGAGATGTTTGGTGCAAGGAGCCGGACAAGGGGCAGGGCATTCTGCCAGATAAAGGGCAGGGAGCCCAGCCAGATAAGGACAAGGGCGCTGATTTGGGCAAAAACCAGGATCCACAGCCGGACAAGGAACATGGCGATGAGCCAGTAGCAGTGGAGGATGCTGACTCTGAACTAGAACTAGAGAAGGAAGACATGAAAGATCCACTTTTGTGCCAATTGGCCAAAATGATGGGGCTGATCGAAGACATGTACAAGGTCACTTCAAGTACCAAGAACATGCAAATCGTACTCAAGAATTCAATGGAACAGTTAAGGTTCTTAACAAGAGATGTAATACGGAAAGAAAAAGCAAGACGGTCCGAGGAACGGAAACAAGCTGCGAAGAAACAGACCGGCAAAGACAGTCGACAGATAAAAGGCATAAACGACTTGATCGCGCGTTGCGAAACCGCAGATGACCTAAAAGACCTCTTATCGAGGGAATGGCCAGAGGGTGCGTACAACAACGTCTCCTACCTCAAAGCAAGCATTCTAAGGGAGAGTCCTCTTCGGATCCTTATTGCCCGGGAGGAAGACTCGGTCGACTCCGTCACTTGGAGAAATATGGCAAACCAGTTCCAAGGAATAGCCGGGGAACAGGGTAAAAATATCGGTATGGTGCTCTCGCGAAGAATTCAAGAGACGGGTGACGATGGGCTTCCCAGTGCACGTGCGTTAGTGGCGATCCGTCTGCCAAAGGACTTTACGCAGTGGGATGATGGCGTTATGATTGAGAAAGCGGTCGCAAAGGCAATAGAGATCCAAGAAAAATACGAAGCGCTGCACGAGACGGGGCCTATCTCTTGCTATATGACGAGCCAGGGAGAAGCCAAGGCGGTCAATAAGCTCCTTGAATTAATTGCACGAAAGCGCAACGTTCAGATTGCGGTCACCCAAGGGAGAAACAAGAAGAGAGACACAACGCAACAGGCGAGAAGAGCCATGAGGGCACCAAGCGGCACCTCGATTCTTCTTCAACGGGAGAAAGGTGTTTCTTACGCTGACACGCTCAAGCGTCTCGGCAGCACGGTCGACCCGACAGAATACAACGTCAAAGTTACAAGAGTCCAACGTTTAGCTAGCGGTGACATGCGATTGACAGTTGCAGAAACCGCAGAGGGTGCCACCGAGTCTTTCTTAGAGGCCCTTACGACCAAGGGGGGTGCACAGGCCTCCCGGGATATATCAACACTGCGCAGGTTTATAATAAGAGACTTGCTTGAAGGAACGACGCAAGAAGATGTTGAGCACGCGCTAAGGCAGATTGTAGGCAGTGCTGCCCCGCTTGTGGTTGAGAAGCCTCAAAAGGGGTTCCGTGACCGATGGTCGGCCGTGGTTCGGCTAAACCACACCGACACCGCGAAGCTGGCGGAGACAGGAAAAGTCCAAATTGGTTGGGCGTCTTGCCCAATTTCCGAGTGGGTTAATGTGCCCACATGCCAGAGATGCCAAAGAGTTGGGCACCAGGCACGGACATGCACGTTTGAGTTGGTGGCAACCAAACGCTGCCACAAATGCGGCGAACTGGGTCACGTCTCAAATGGATGCACAAAGGACCCCTCGTGCTATAACTGTGGAGTTGCCGGACACGCTGCCAACTCCTCCGCATGCCCAAACTACCGGGCTAAAATAACAGAGGCCAGGCGCGAACGAGACGGCGCGGGCCTAGTCTCCGCGCCTCGGGTTACCGTCGCAGCTCTCCGAGACCCGACTGCCCACCCGAAATCCCCACCGAACAACGCCCAAGATGACCCAGATCACACAGTAAACGCGCCTGCTGAAGATGACGAGGGTTTTAGACAACCCTCGCGAAAGAGGACTATACGGTCACCGCCAGTGGACCAACGGGCTGCTAAGTCTCAAAATTCCAATGACGAAACCTAAAGTAATTCAAGTAAACTGCAATAGAAGTCGATCATCCCACCTAATGCTAGATGAGATTGCGACGAGAAGAGGAGCGGCTATCTCTCTTATAAGTGAGCCAAACGTTAAACTGGCTGAAAGAAACCTATCAACATGGGTGGTAGACGACCGTAGAAACACGTGTATAATTCAAAACACGTTAAACTGCTACCGAGAAACCGGCAGAGGTGCGGCTTCATCTTTCTCGTGGATTGACATAGACGGGATTGGCCGCTTTTACTCATGTTATAGCAGCCCTAACGGAACGCTCGAGGACCTCGTAGGAATGCTACAAGACATGGAGTGGTCAGCTAAGAGCTGCTCACTGCCATTGGTAGTTTTTTCTGGAGATTTTAATGCTGCTTCAACCACTTGGGGGTCTAGCAACACTAACAGAAGAGGTACAGTGCTGCTAGAATGGCTAGCGGCGGGGGACATGGTTGTCCTGAACAAGGGCTCGAATCCTACCTTCCACCGCCGGGGAATGGAATCGCACATAGACCTGACAATCTGCAAACGCGAGCATGCTTTTAAGATTTTAAACTGGACCGTACTGCTTGACGAAGAAAATCTTAGCGACCACTACTGTATAGAATATGACGTCAGTAAAACAACCACTTTAACACCCTCTCCGTTTTTAACAAGGACACCGAAGTGGAAGCCGCAAGATAACAAAACGCTCCGGGCCAAGCTGACAAAGATTTTAGACTCAAGAGGGAAACCCCAGTACGCCCAGGACTTGCAAAAAAATCTGCAAGAGGTCTGTAGCGAGCCGTTCAAAGACCGCGGACACTCTATGCGCTACCGGTTAGTCTTACCAAAATACTGGTGGAACGAGGAAATTGCGTTGGCCCGTAGACGCTGCATCTGGGCCAGAAGAAAAGCCACCAGGGCAAGGCGCAGCAACATAGATGAGGCTTGTGTCGTACACCTTTATTGTGATTTTAAGCGCCTCAGGGCTTGTCTACGCAAAGCTATAATGGAGAGCAAATATCGCTGCTGGAGGGAGTTCTTATCAGAGCTAGAGGAGGACCCATGGGGCCGGCCCTACAAGCTGATACGTGGCGTACCAGGAATCAGAAAAAAGGCAAGTCTCTCCCCTGATGAACGTGTCCGAGTAATTAACAAGCTTTTCCCTCAACATCCTCCATTCGACCGGTTATTGTATGAAGTAGTAACGGCCGAGGATTACGTCCCAGAGGTGACCCCGGCAGAGGTACTCGCTGCGGGGGAAAGATTGAAGGCCGGTAAGGCACCAGGCCCAGATGGCATTCCGGTCTCGGCCACGAAAGTACTCTTTAAAGAATTTCCTGACGTAGTGGCCACTGTAGCCACCCAAATACTCCGCAGCGGCTCCTTCCCCATGGCCTGGAAGAAAGCGGATCTGGTACTCATCCCGAAAGGGATTGACTCCTATAGGCCAATCTGCCTGGTCAGCACGCTAGCCAAAGGCATAGAATCAATATTAGAGTCCCGCGTGCGGTGCTTTGCAGAAGAGCACGGCCTCCTCTCGCCAACACAATACGGATTCCGGAAGGGCCGATCAGTCCTATCAGCGATAGAGCAGGTGGTTACGAAGGCGGAAGCCCTGCGCCAGTCTCCGCCTCGTACTAGAGGCTTGCTACTGGTTGTTTTGCTGGACGTTAAAAACGCATTCAACAGCCTGCCCTGGAAGGTAATCTTGGACACACTACTCAAGAAGGGAGTCCCGCCCTACCTGCGCCGAGCAATCTCGTCCTACCTGAGCGAGAGGCGCATAGTCAGTGAGGGTTTCGAGTTCGACATGACGGCCGGGGTTCCCCAGGGCTCGATCCTAGGACCCCTTCTATGGAACCTGGCGTACGATGACGTCTTACGTTTAGACGACCTTCCAGAGGACACTGAACTGCTGGCATATGCGGACGACCTCGCAGTTGTGGTCCAGGCCCGCTCACCCCAGCAACTAGAACTGAGAGCTAATGACGCCCTGGCTGAGATCGCTGGCTGGATGAAGGGGGTTGGCCTGACACTGGCGCCGAATAAAAGCGAGGGCATCCTCCTAATCGGGCCAAGGAAGTGCACCTCCTTGAAACTAATCCTAGACGACCAGGAGATCAAGATTGTCAACACCGCCCGCTATCTTGGAATGCACCTAGACAGGGGACTACGGGGCACACCTCACATACGCCTTGCAGCAGAAAAGGCTACTAAGGTCTCACACAAGATAGCCCGGCTGATGCCAAACAACTATGGCCCACGGGAGTCAAGAAGACGCCTTATTATGTCGGTAGCTGAGTCCATAGTTTTATTTGCAGCTCCGGTGTGGCCGTCAACCACACTGTCTACAGCCAACAATAGGGCAACGCTGCGCAAAGCCCAAAGAGTGGCTGCTCTGCGTATCACGATGGCCTATAGAACAGTCAGCACAGCGGCCATTCTTGTTCTGGCTAGCACAGTCCCCTGGGACCTAAAAGCAAATGAACGACGCCGCTTATGGGAAGACCCGAAAAAGGAAAAGGCGGAGGAAAGGAATATCACACTTGACATTTGGCAGGTCGAATGGGATTCCATTCAGGACGGAGCGCCCGGGTACCGGGTAAGGACTCTGATCCCGGATATCAGGGCCTGGATGTACCGGCCAGGTGGCGAGTTGACGTTCTACATCACTCAGGTCGTTACAGGACACGGTGATTTCCAGTCATACTTGTTCAGAATTGGGAAAACCACATCTCCTTTCTGCAAGTACTGCCAAAGCGAACCAGAGGATACGCCTGAACATACAATTTTGTGGTGCCCGGAATGGGCCGCTCAGCGTGCGGGTCTACCTAGGGCTGAAGACGGCACCCTTGGAACGATCATACAGCTTATGATAAGGTCACGCGACGACTGGACTAGCATTGCAAGCATTATGGAAAACATCATGCGCGCCAAGGAGAAGAAAAACCGTTACTGTACGACATCATCCCGCGGGGCATTCCGGGATAGCTAAATGCTTAAACTACTCTCCCCCTTCGATCGTTTGAAGTTATGCTTATGCAGTGCCCGATCGATTGGGGGATTAGGACATGACTGGTTTTTAGTGGGTTGGAGCCCCACACTACCGGCCCACACTTGCAGACGAGTTTCCTGCGGTGGTGTCCGTGTGTGCGTACCGCATTTCCCAGTTAGTCCTATAAAAAAAAAAAAAAATCCTCAGACAAATTGCATAGACGCGGAACCGGCGTAACTGTTGAGGTGACTTTCTGCTCAACATTGGTGCTGCTTTTTTTCCTGACCGGGATAACCTTTGGCTTCTTCTCCGCTATGTTCGGTTATGGTAATCCCCAAAAAGCAGTCACGTTGCAAGCTGCATTGTGGACAACAGCACCTGCTGCATCGTCATCATATGTCGTGGTAGCCCTAATAAGCATTGGTTTCTGAGCCTTAGTAATATGCTGAAATAATCGAGTTTCCATCCAGAGCACATTAAGAGCATCGTTGGTTGCCGTTATGTAAGACCAAGACTGAATAAACCGTCAACTTGACTCCCCCGGCATATTGATCCAGCCATCAAACGAAGTCCGCTATCCCATAAAAAAGTTCGTCCTTTCTGAAGTCCAAGCAGTCTTTCGGCCTAGACTGCGGCTGGTCGTGGACTATCCTGTGTCAACCAGCTCTCTTTCGATAAGGATACTCTTTTGAAACATCATTGCAATCCGCCGCCGAGTTTTCGAGCGCTGAATCAGCTCGAAGCAAAGCGGTGCCGTCCAGTGGGTCACTGATACAGCAGGGGACACATCTGTACCCATCAGATTTTGCTGGGCGAGGATCTGGCTGGCGGCTAATAGGCAAAGCGCGTGGAAGTAGTACGACCAGTCCACAAACTGTAAAAGTACAATGTACGAAAAGTTGCACGCAACTGATGTGATTAATGGTTACATTTGTCGGTGGCCTTATCTGTGAGACCGTCTCTTGTTGCATCTGCCATTTTAACCACCGTTGGCTGTTGCTGTTGTAACTTAAGGCGTGTTTTTTTATTATTCTAAAAGAACAACAACTTTTAAATTTAAACACGCGATCTTACACAGTGTAGTTTGCTGAGCAATCAGTGCGCCAATGCAGCTTTGGCTCCTTCCTTGGCTGGCAGTTCAGCGACTGACCCGCATTTGGCAGGTACTGTAGGGGGTGGTTGTGTTTCCGAGGCAGTACAAAGTTGTGTTTTCTAAGGCAGTGAGAAACTTACTGTGAAAGATATTCAAAAAGTTTCAGGAACTGTACTCTGTTCAACGCGGTACAAATCCACTTTCTGAGCGCCGCAGAACCAGCAATAAAACCACATTTTTGCGGAGCGCAAGAACACGTCAACACAGTAGCGGTGAACAGCTGGTATATATTTAACTACGCACTACTCTTTATGATGCTACGCTCTTAATACAATAAAAACCATTGGGGTTCTTTGACCATGTATGACATAATAGATCAGGAAAGGTTTCCACGTAACACAATGCATCTAGTTATCGTGCACAATAATCAGATTGTTTAGGTTTTGTTGGGTAAACATGCCATATATGATATTATGTATACTTATATTATTAATAGTACTAACATTATTAACATGAAACGTCAAATGTAGAGTATACGTACGTACCCCACAGCTGTATGAAGAAGCTATATTTGAACAAATAGTCATCAAGGTAATATGAGCCCTTGAGCAGAGAGGCACTGTTCTGCTTTTTTACGACGACGGCATACAGCAAGGGTGACTTGACAGAGGTGAGAGCACTTGCTACAATGTTTGTGCTTTTCGCCAACGCGCCTCGCGACCGGAGGAGACACAAAGGTGCGCGGGTTCGAAACCCACCTTTACACATTTGTATTTATGGGGGGTCTGTCTATGAAGCAATGCGAAAAGCAGTCCCGTGGACTTTAAATCTTAAACATATATATATATATATATATATATATATATATATATATATGCGCCTGGCGCGTCTTCTCCGCGAGAGGGGTCATGAGGTGGTTCGTGAGCGAGTATTCCGTCGACCGGGCGCACCGGGTCTAAAGCCCGACCTCGTCATAACAACGCCAACCGAGGTCTGGGTTTTAGATGCCGCGGTTTGCGGCCCCAACAGGGACCTCGCAAAAGCGCTGCAGGACAAGATCACCAAATATGACGTCGAGTTCCTAAGAGCGGCGCTCCCCGACCCGCAAAAGCCTCGCAGATTCGGATCCATCACTATCTCTATGAGTGGTGTATGGGATTCTGAATCTGCGTTGAGTACGCTCTTGGGGCTGTGAGTACGCTCTTGGGGCTCGGCGTGACGAAGAGGAATCTTATGGATTGTACCGTTTTAACGTTGCAAGGAATCTTGAGGATATACCGCTCGCACCGGGTCCAGAAGAGTGGGGGCTACCATCAAGCAAGGACACGGACAGCTGATTCTTAATCTCACGTGACACTTTTTTACCACCTTTTTTATTAAGGCGAGCACCGCTGAGTGTGCAAACGTATTGTAAATGATTAATAAATCATCACAAGATTTTTTATATATAATCAGAAAACATGATTTATTACGAATACAGATGGAGCGACAATTGTCTCCTGAGAACGTGTGCACTGAAAATACTACTCTATTTCGTATAGGGTTGGTTGGGACCACTTCAGCAGCGTGCCGCGGACGGACGCTGCGTTCCCGCCTTGGACGTCGAGGTCGAGGCGCTGTCTCAAGAAAGCCCCAGATCTCTTGTCTCCGGTTGCGAGGTTCAGCTGCTCGCCGACTTTAAATCTTGGCTGGGGGTCAGCCCGAAAAGTAGGGTTGCAATAAACTACTATAGTTTAATAGTTGGAGGAGCGCCTGAGATAAGTTTCATCCATGAGCAGAATATTTGTCCAGGAAGAGGGCTTTTTACGTGTTAAAAGATGGCCCGCTGCTGACGGATAATCTGTAGCAACAATATAACCTGAAAAAGAAACAATTTCAGCACGTTCTGTGCAACGTGGAGAGCTTTTATAAACCACAGAATAGATGTCGATACAGACAGTGCTGGAGCACATGTGACGAAAATCAGACGTGAAATCAGATACCACGCCCTGGCATGCCCGGCGGTTTGGTCCATAGCAAACTAGCAAAACGCTAGATTGATGGTTGTCTCGAAAACCTTCAATGTAACAGAAACACACTAGCATCTACGTTAATAATAAATTAATTAATAGTTATAGTATCGATAGTAAACGTTTATGTAATACTTGACCGTTCCATGCAAGAATGCATTGTTGCTCCTCTTTGACTAATCTAAATAGTAGTTCGATTTATTAAAACAAAATTCACATATTGGCATATATATACAAAAAAAATGTGGAGGAGGGTGAACGCTTCTACGCGCTGTTGCTACGAGTGCGAGGTTGGATGTTGGTCCGTCAAGACCCCTACCCACTAAACACACCTCCCGAATCAGCGTCACTCTCTAATGGCCCAGATATCCATAGGACATTACTATGAGCTACTAGAACTACTACTTAGGAGAAGTGGCAAGTGTCTAACGGATCATTTGGCCGAGGTGCTTGTCCCAACGCCTGCGAACGCATTTGATTACAAGCCACGTCATCTGTTGACATCGTAAGCGCTACCCGTTCTTCTCTTTACCTGCCGAACTCGGCTTTCTTTTTTATCGCTGCAGTTGCCAGTTTCTTGTCCATCTTTCATGCTGATGCTGTGCTGCATATGTACTTCACAAAGATTCTTATGTTACTTCTCGGCGGGTCTGGCGTTCCGACTCCTCGTTTTTCATCTTCTCTGGCCCATCTCAATCCTAGCAGCGCTATGAAGGTTGTCCTTGCCTGCTCTAGTCCCTTGCATTTCAAGGAAGTGTGCTCGGGGTCATCGTCGATGCCGCTCACACAGTGCACGCAGGTTTCCGAGGGAGCTTAGCCTATACGAAAAAGTTAGCTTTGAAAATTACCGTGACCAGGAAATAAAATGTCATTTTCCCCGCCGGGCGGTTATCCAGTTTATATATATATACCGCTATATAATCAAGATCCATTACATTAACGCGCACGCCAGTGTTGGTCTTCAGTTCGCTGATAGTCGTTGAATTATTACGCTTTGTTTTTAAAAAAAACACTACCGGACAAGGATAAATATGTTCATTCGCAGGATCTTGAAGGTAAGTGAATAAGAACCTTCCATTAAACGAGTTTACCCGTCCGGAACACTTCAGCTTCAAAAGCTCAACTTTCTCAACTGCGTAGCTTGTGGCACCAGAAATCACTCGCATTGATTCCATCCCAAATTGGCCAAAGGCGATCGAGGATCATGCTGCGATGAAGTTTGCCATTCACCCTGGACTGAAAAAATTAAGTGCCGTGATTCCTTTGGACCATAGGCTGCACCAGTCGATCACATATGGCATATGTAACGGCTCTTCGTGAATCACGTAGGGGTTCTTAATGCCCACGATGCGACAGTTTTGGCTATTTACACTTCTATTCGAATAGAAAAGACCTTCGTCGCAAAAAATCATTTTTGCAGTGCGTGTGTGACCTCCTGATTTGCATCACAGTTAAGTACTTCAGAAGGCCAGAAAAGAGATTTTGCCGGATTGAGTCAACACGATTTTCCACGTTACTTAAATAAATATGATACAATTTGGTATCGCATCTGGGTTCTGTACTGTCTGATCTGTCTACGCGGTCACAATGATTTATTGTTGGAAAAGCTCACAAAAGGTGCAGCATTTATGTGGGTGTTTTTAAGCAACAAATCCACTATAACAGCAAGTATCATCGCGGATGTTCGAGTAGCTCATAAAAATACGGGCGATCTTGCGGGAATCGACGCTGTAGCGGTACGTACGAGCACATCAACAAGGTTTAGTTTGATCGAAGGAGACACATAGGTGCACGAGTTCGAGCCCCACCGTTGTACATTTGTTTGTATTTAGGGTCTGTCTTACTAAGCAACGCAAAATCAGTCCCGTGTACGTTAAATGTTGGTGCTGAGGATCAGCCCGAAATAGTAATTTAATGGTTTGTGTTCATCACTCCTCACTGGTTTGATACGAGCTGCAAATCTCACGGGCTATCAAGCACTTTAAACGATAAACATCCACTTGTCTTGGAGATGCACTTGCACGCAGGTATAGAGCCCAAGCTGACGTGTTTTGTTGCACACTGTTCGTCCTTGATAATTTATTTTTATTTAACGCAGATTTTTGTTGGCCAACAAATAAGACAGGTGCGCATTAAGTACGCTTCCTTGTGTAAACGAGACTTGTCACTGTGAGGAGTGTGAGCCCAGGAAACTCCGCCTCAATTTCTTTCTTTTGCAAGAACCATTGACAGTAACACTACACGTCACATCAACACTCAATTCAAGTATGTTTATTTTACTCAAACTTAGTATATTAGTTATTAATTGTTATTTAGTAGGCCACATAGCATATACTCGCTAAAGCCGATTCGAATGTAGATGTATTTGTGGATTAGCGCATTTATGCGTGATAAGGTGACTATCACCCACATTTGCCAGCAAAGCACCCAAATGCTCACAGAGTGACGGTTGATAATCCCCTGGGCTGAGCTGGGCTCTGCCACACCTGGGGTTGTCACCATATACTTAAAAAACGCGCAGATATTGATACTTATAGGCTTTCAGGGCAGGCTTATTCTAATCGTGTGAAAAAACAATTTATAAGGCCACAATACTTAATATTTAGACGACGTGTTACGGAAATGGACCCTTTTACATGTCAATGTTATGTGAGATGCTAACGTTAGCCTTCTATCGGTTCCGCCACACAACAATTATTATGGTTCTTCTTCATTCGAGATTTTTTGTTGTGAATCGCATAACTAGACCCTCACTGGGTTCGCGTATAGATCATAGTGTAGTTTTACACTGCATACAATTCACCACTATCCAACCCGCAGTTCTTAGGACATTAGGCTGTTTCCCGACGATTACTCTGTAACCATATATTTTTCAGAGAACTTTAAAGATGGGAAACCGTCAAGTACTACGAGTTTCCTGCATCGTAGAAAGCATAATAGGGCCAATGTGTACAACTTCTTGAACCATATTAGGGATGCAGGTAATGTCACTTCAGCATTAATTCAGCTTGACTGTAGGCAATACTACAGTCAAACATCTCAGGATGAACAGTGATATAGGAATCTTACTCGAAGGAACATAAGAGAAAAATGAGAGATTATTTTCACTCACCAGTAACTCTACTTTCGAAGTTTTTGGTTTGCTACTTATTCGTAGGGCAAACTCAAGTCAATGTGCAATGTGAGTGCCTACAAAAATACGATCCGGGCCCGGCGTCTTTTCCGGGTTGAGACTCTTTGACGACTTGTATACCTTCCACAGTGTTACTACCAAATGTTGCTCCTTTTCAGTTTCTGGGGTCTCCAGATAGGAAGCACGGTCAAGAGAAGTCTGCCCTGGAAACAGCTTGACGCCGAATTCTTTAGTGCTCTCAGTCGTTAGGTTTGTCCTCGTTTTTAGGACGGGATACCCGCGTACCATATTGTATATGCGGTCCCAGGAATCATCGTCCAGCTCTTCGGTAGAGATCCGCCAGAGGCACTGTACTCGACGTTGTGGTGCAGAACCACCTCCCCTCGGGTGCAAACCACCGGGAGCGGGTGACGAAGCATCGCGTTTAGATGTTGCCCCTCCCCCGGGACGACCAAAATTAACTATTCCTTAAAATATTTGATGCTTCACTAGTTTGGTACCCTTCGCTTATGGCGGAAAAATGTACACGAATGCACCACGCTACCGAGCTCGACGATGACTTGGACTTAACATGGTAAAACTATTTTGCGATGCTATTTTCATGCCTCTAATATGGTGCAATGTACAGTTTTATATGTAGGCACTTTCAGTGTGCATTTTGCGTAAGGCTTCGCGCGCAGATTTTTTTATTTTATTCGCTGTTTGAATTGTATTTTGAACAAAACTAAATCGTTTCTAAATGCAGTTCCGTTCAATAAACCACGTTTAAAACTTTTAGCTTGAGTTTTCTGACACCTTGTGTAGTGCTAACATCATAGTGACATGTATACGTTTCCGCTTAGAAATATTGCGACATGTTAACGTCAATGTATTAAAGGTATGGCTAAAAAAACTGCTTAACATATTTAACTCACAGATAATTTATAAGGTGTAATTTCTCGGGGCGATGGCTAGTTTTCTTTCGTCAAGTCACTGTGGATTTTAGACACACTTTTTTTTCGCTAAGACGAGCTTGTACGTTCACGAGTTTATATCTAATAAATTCGACAAAATAGCAACCTGTGCCACGCTAGAAAGAACCACTTTAGTGCGTGCATACTGTCGCCTACTACAGCTGTGTACCATTTGATAACCATTCAAAAGAGAATAAATGTTTCAGAACCGGATGAAGTGTGCACTTTCCCTCGGTCGCAGCAGGACTCCCAACGTATTTAATCTTCTCCATCTTTCCTTTCCAATCTGTCTTGGAACTTAAAGCCGACGATTTTCACTGACATTTTTCACGTCATTTGGTTGAATTCGGCAAATGACAGCCAAATACTATGGTCCCGTCATTAGGTGGTGGTGGTTGTGGTCGCTACCGCTGACAGTTTACAGAGATTGATGGCGCTACCTCATCTAGACAAATTCGGACGCGAGTGCCCGGTTATGCAGATAGGAGCAGCGAAACAAGCGCTGTTCCGCTGTGAAACAATGGGGAAGTCAGCGAGTGTCAGCGAGGTGTGGAAGCGCGGTGGACAGGCCACTTATTTTCTTATGTACGAATGCATACTACCGCTGCTCATGATAGATAGATACCTCTCACCGCTTCTGCGTAGCAGCAGACCAGCTGCCTTTAGGCGGCAGCTAATTCCTCCGCGCGCGTCGAAGCAATGCCATGCAATTCCGAGTGTGCGAGGTGGTGGCAAGAAATCTGGGCTTAGTGGTGGCGTGGTGGCATGCGTCTGCGCCTCGCGACCGGAGGAGACACATAGGTGCGCGGGTTCGAGCCCCACCGTTGCACATTTGTATTAATCGGGGTCCGTCTACGAAACAATGCGAAAAGCAGCCATGAACGTTAAATTGGCTGAGAGTCAGCCCCGAACGAATATTTGTTTATAATCCCTCCGCGCGCGTCGAAGCAATGCCATGCAATTCCGAGTATGCGAGGTGGTGGCAAGAAATCTGGGCTTAGTGGGCTTCTGAATACGACACTAGCCACTGTTGGCTGCCAGTGATGTAGCTGCATTATGTATTTCTGAAAACTCACATAGCAACAAAACGCTGGGTAGCTAAGAGCACGTTGTGCAAAAAAGTGTTTACAAGATCTCAGGGTTGTGAGTACTGTCGGGGAGGTTTTGCATACGTATGTCTAAACAACAAACACAATAACAACACGAACAACAACAGTAACCGCAGCAGGTGCAACAATAGTTTAGTAGCTGCCTTCGCCGCATGTCGTTGTCCGTGGAGGGGCGTACTACCTCATAGATAATTCGTCCTTTTCAAAAGAGTATGCCTAAAGCAGGTTTGTTAGGTCTCTTTCTCTCTCTCTTTCGTTTTCCCTTTTTCCATATATATAAATAAATACATATATATATATATATATATATATATATATATATATATATATATATATATATATATATATATATATATATATATATGGTGTCCCAGGATATAGGGGATTACGCTAAACTCGTAAGAGAAGAATTTTTTTTCTAATTGTATGGAGGGCAGAAATGAGAGTGAAATTACTAAAATGTATTATATCGATAGCGAGACATATATCTTTATTATTATTATTATTATTATTATTATTTTATGAATAAATGTATTTATTATAATTATTACAGCTTCCGCTCTTCTTGCCGGATTACGAACAAATGTTTGTGGCACAACTTATAGGTCACCAAAAATAATGCCACGAAATGGCAGCTAGTTTCTAGACGAGAATATTTACGTTAGAAGAATATATATAATGCTTTACGGCGTTGTTGCTCGTCGACCTAGTTGCTCCTTCTGCGCGCCGTAGCCGCTCTATCGCTCATGCCCGTGAGGAAGTCCTGCCCTCCCCCTGGCGCGAAGGTCCGGGTCTATCCAGTCTCTCATAGTTCCGAGCACTGAGGTCGCGTTACCTCTTTGGATCTCCAGGGACAGTCGCTGGAATAAGAAGGCGTGCGCCCTCTTGTCGATCGCCGCCTGCCGTAACGCGTCGTCAACCCGAGAGATCAATGTTACCGTGAGGGGCCCAGGGTCACCCATCGTCTCGAACGCGAATGGCGAAAAGTGGTGCGCAGACTTAGGTCCGCATACGTTCTTATCTTTGAGGTCTCAGCTCGCGAAACGGCAGTCCCCGGGCGGGACGCGCCGGGACCGACAAGGAAAGGGGTCAGAGAGTCGGTCACCGTCGCATCCCACACCAGGGAACGACCCTTATAGAAGGGTATCAAAGTCATACCGTCGGGGCGCTTACCGTCGTCTCTTGAAAGCCCAGGTGGTTCCAGGACGCAGGGAATCCCCGCCCTCCGCAGCGATCTTGCAAGCATTTCATTGAGGGCAGTGTGTCTTGGGCGCCGGCCCGCTGCGTAAGCGCAAAACAGGCCGTGTCTGGCGAGTCGCCCGACGGGCTCGCCACAAGAGCATCTGTGTGGCTCAACCAAATCAGCCCCCAATCTCAGGCCAACGCATATCCGGGTGGATTGGTCATCAAGGCGGGTATACAGTGAGTCAGCGGGTAGTGCATGCAACCAGTCGCTTGCTTCTGGGCGAGCGACAGCTAGAAGACGTGCCTTGTCCTGGTCATCCCCGCATTCTTCAAGCAGCGAACTAAGCGAAGCTTCGTGGGCCTTCTCGGCCCAGGCCCTCTGGCAGGCTAGTCTATCGGGACCAGGCGATGAAGCTTGAAGTCCAGTCGCTATATCGTCACGAGCCGCCTCGAACATTGCTTGGGCCGCCGGCGGGAGCAGGCGCTGGACATTTTCCGACGTAGCATGCATCGAGGCAACCACGGCCGGGCCCGCCAAGGATCGAGCCGAGGGGAGACCAAGGCTGCCCATGGACGTGGCTAGGGCCGCCTGGCGCACCTCTCGTGGTCGTAAGTTTAGACTCAGCACCGTCTGTAGGGCCTCCACCACCTGGTCGTCGAATGGTTGGAGAAGATGGTTCAAAGTTATTATTACTATTACTTTGAAGAGTTTGTTAGCATCCAAAAATAAATCTAAACTCAAAACGACAGAATTTCTGGAAGTAGATATATATCGGAAAATTTTGAGGTAAGCAATATAAATGACAATATGGAAGGACAAGGTCAGAACTACAAGGTGGGCGAGGTAAAGTATTAAAATTTAGCGGCTTACAGACAACCATGATTACTTTGCCACGTTCTATAACCGCGGCTCTATAACCACGGCTAGTTATTAGTCAGTTCTTCGTGGTAGTAAAAATAAAAAAAATTACGATAATTGGTCTTCATAGGTGCCATTGTTCTGTCACTCACAAAAAACGCAGTAAGAAATTCTTTTGGTAAGAACGGATTCACCAAAACACAGACCACCACGATAGCAGACAATCCGTATTAACATTCCACTCTATCTAGATAGCTTTAGAAAGCGCAAATATAAGAGAACGAGTTCTTCAGTTGAGAAACGGAATAGCTCAGCGCGTTTGGACAAATTTTCTGCGACAGCGTCTAGAAGGATAGTCGTATTGAGAATACTTTGCAAACATCGATATCCTGTAATGCCTTGGGTTTATTTTTCACGCTTAATACACTAATCATTTTGCATAAAGCAAGCCCATAAAATAAGCCGATTCACGAAATTAGACGCACGTAATGAATAATTTTGGTATTGCACCCATAGTGACTCGATTCATAATATGATTATTCGACACCGTTTTCTCCCATCCCTGGTGTCGTGGTTTCATAGAATCTTATGTTAACAGAGAGGCGGACGAGGGATGATAGCGGAAACCCCCCAGACACAACCCCATACACCAGCCGCTGACGTCCCGCCTCTGCTAGCATAGTGTCGTACCGGAATCCGGCATCGATCGGCGGAAAACGGCTACGGTAATCATATCAACATCAATCAAACAACCATCGATATGGTACCAACTAATTTCACTGAATGTGCTTATTTTATGCGCGTAATGGCAAACTATTAACGTACCGCACGCGGGCGACAAAAATTAGACATCACTCACGGTCCCCGTCTTTTGCAAACAGCTCTCAATATGACTAATCGTCTTCCACTAGCCACGTTGAATGTTTTTCACACGGTATGTTTCTGCCTTCATCTCAGAGTGAAAAATCTTATTTTAACGAGTGCTGCAATCTTACGTCTGGCCAAACTGGACTCGGGCACACTATATTGTGTTAGAATTGTGCATCTAAAAATATATATATATATATACTTAGATGCACACTCTTAACTAACATGCACATTATACATAGTCAACAGGCAAATACAACATAATTGGCACGTTCTTTCCTTACGCAGTGGTATGTTTTCGAATGTTCAATAGAAGCTGGAGCAGCAGGAATATGCGAATAGAATTTCGTGCTGACACCCAAGTCCAGCGTATTAGTCTTCATCATAGGGCCAAATGCTACTTTAAGCCATTTCATCCATTTAGCCCCAGAACCACCTTTTTATTTTTAGTAGTGTTATATATATATATATATATATATATATATATATACATTTACTACTACTGTTATTCATCTACTGGTACTAACATCAAACGCCAAATAGAACGAATAAACACTTAGGGCCTTCTGCGACGCGACGACCAGATCCTCGAAGGAAGTATTGCTTCACTCGCGGTACAATACAACCAGTGTCCGATGACGGTTTCCGACTTCACAAATCAAGGCCAACTTTGCTCACGACATCTGCATAGTTGGCTAAGTTTGCGTTTTATCAAATTCGCAGACAGATAATGTATAGCGTGCCTCAGTTACCTACCAGGCGCAAAATATGTTCACCTTCAACTTAGAGTAACCCTTTTACGAACTACATTGCGCTCGAGCCCCACGCAAAAGCGGCGTAAAGCACGGTCGACTCTGCCACGGAGGCGAGAATCGCTCCTCACGTCCACAGCAAAATTTACGTCCATGGTAGGCTGGTGGTGATCTTCTGCCTTGGCGGTCTCCTTTTTGATGTGGTTATTGTTAATGAGGGCCTTGCCGGTGCTCATGCCCAGTATCGGGCAGACCGTTTGATTTTAATGACTACTCCATCTAGTGCGAGCTGGACCTTTCTCGGGTGCCAGCCGTCCCACCATCCAATCGTTTACTATCTCAATGGCATGCTGGGCTCGTCTCTGGAATACGTTTGCATGCTTCCCACAGGGGGTTTACAACGTCACCCTGTAAGAGCTCTTCTTTGTTTCTGAGGTGCGCTTTGCCCCCCTCGCTTAATTTCTCGCAAAGCCTATCGGAGCATATCAGTCCACTATTCCGTTTGGCGGTTGTCTTCCTGATGCTAGGTAGTGAAGTCCCTACCATATTCGATTCCGTAAGAAATTGGCGAATTCCGTGGCGTGTTTGGTGATATGTAGCAGCTGAACATTTTCGGTCTTCGTTTGAGTTCCGCCTATGGCCAGCCCTTACAGTATCATTTCATCTTAACGGGTATTGTAAGTTAGATTCACAGCACAGCGTCTTTATTTCCATCCCTAGAACATTATTTTCCCGGACCGTCGGAAAGCCATCTCTTATTGGGTTCGCTGATTATCATTGGCTGCATATCTTCTGTACGCCTCTTTGCACTTAGTATCGCCTGGACGTCGTCGGATCGGCCCAGATAGTTTAGTATGCATCTGAGATTTGTTATTAGGCTGTTCTTGTTTACGTGTTTGTGTGTTCTGCATGGTCTTGTTCCACAGAGTGAAACCTTCAGCATCGGGGCGCGCATCGCTTGCTACTTGGGTGGCGTTGGTGATGGCGGCCCGAATGGGAGCTTTTGTCTGCGTTTGATCGGCAGGTGTGTGTTCCTCCCTATCATTTTCATTTTTCCAGTTGGGCTTTTTGCTTAGATCCCTCGAGTTGCTCTTGCAATTGCGGGTTTCCCTGATACATTATCGTACATATTGCACTTCAAAAGTGTGTTGTGTGTTTGAGGTCGCTCTCCTTGCAATTACAGCATTTGGTCTGAGATATACAGCTTTTGGCTGTATGACCCTTCGTATCGCATTTGTGGCACCTTACCGGATTTATTTTGTGCTCTTTTCTTGCTTGGCCAATCTTTTGGCGCCTAAAGCAGCACGTAGGTGTTATCTATTCCACGGGTGGGTAGGTTACCCACCTTATTGTGAGCTTACGCTGGTCAACAGTGCTTCAGCCCTTCGTCTAAGGCTGTACCATATATATATACAATGTGGTAGTAGCACAGTGGTGCATTTACCTATTCTGCTTTCTTAGGGTAAATGGAGCGCTTTTGTTTTTGAGTTCCTTTAAAGCGAGAGTCTCTGAGACAAGTTCTTTTCAGCCTGTTCAATGGCGTCCTTTTGGGTACCTTCTCGAGTCCTAAAGTTCGGACTATGACGCTTGGTTGAGCCTCTTGGCATCGTTGGCATCCAACGCTGTCTTCTCCGGGAAGCTTTCAACGGCAAAATACACCCGAGATGTATATATATATATATATATAAATTATTAAGCGGCAATTTCGCTAGGGAATAGCCGGCCATCTTGCAGGTCTTGTGTGCATGATCTCGTGATCTCTGATCAGATTGCTGAATAGAAGCCGGCATTCCGTAGGTACAGGGCGGAACCGCTGATCTTTTCAAAGTTCATAATCTTTTGTAAGTCGCAAACGATTACGGAGGCGTTGCCTGTCAGTACTTTATTGTGCATACGTTAAGCGGACTTTTAAGCGACATGTTCAGATTTTTGACTGCAACGCAAGTTAGAGTAGACCTAGGGACTATCCCTGTCATACGCCTGCTTCGGATGATATGATTAAGCCAGTTAATAGCAAGAAAAATTGGACGTCCATGTCTCAACTCGACATACCGAAGCATGTTTGGGGCGGAGTCATTAACTGTTTTTAGTAAATACTCTATTTAATGTATTGAAACGCTTGAAAAATCTTGTTTGAGCAAGAAGGTGAGACAGATTTTGGACGTCAGGCACTGTATGAGGTCAGCGTTCTACCGCTACTGCGCACATCTGCAGCCAAAAACATATTTTTAGTGACAGCACCGGGGCCGAGAACAAATTCGCACGCGATGCTTGCGAATTTGAGGTCCCGCTACATCATTCACTATGGTAATAAAGATGCAATATTGCACCACACGGACATCTTACACACCACAGCACGGCAGAGATACTCGCATGTTCCTACTTTTGAGTTACCAATTCTGCCGCGCAACAGATAAAACTATATACGATAGTCGACGCAGGATCACTTGTACTATAAAGAACATATGGAAACCCGCCTTGCTGCCTTTATATTGGCTTCGGAAGCTTATTCTAACAAAGATGCCTTAGGTTTGATGTACAAACTATGCAATACTGAAATCATAGAGTAGCGTCTTCTTAGGGTTATAACTGTAATAGTATTTACAGAAAATGAAGTACCTTCCCAAGACACCTTAGGATTTAAGTGTGCAGAACAAACTGAAAAACAATTGTGGCATTTAAAGTGCCAAACGTGTGCTACCTTAAGTTACCGGACTTCCATTTTAGGTGCCCCGGTGCCGTCGAAGTCTGATATTGCAATGTAGACACTAAAGGATGCGCTTTTAAACGTACTTAGAAGGTACGCCACCTGAACGGATAAAATAGCGTATCCTAGGGAATGCGCTGTATGGTCAATGAGGATGATACGCATCAAAGTATACTACTCAATAAGGATTATCGATTACCACAGCGTCGTTATTGATTAGAATGCCATGATGTGTCCAACGTTGCGTGTCATCCTCTTCGACCGTCAAGCGTATACCGTATGTTATGTTGTATTACAGGTTCTTGTCGCGTGCCTTCTGGGTATATTAAAATTGCACTCCCTAGCGGAAATGTATCTGTACCAAATATATTTTATGTTTACGAACCATTCGCAAAAAATACTGTTTTTTAGATCGTTTACTAAGTCGTATATATATATATATATATATATATATATATATATATATATATATATATATATATATATATATATATATATATATATATATAAAATAAATATATAAGCGTCCGACACCGCCAATCTATATTTTTTTGAGGAGCCCTCGCTTACAAACCAAACGCCAGCGGTCGACCCGAAACGTAATAAATACAATTTTCATGATCAACAAACTTTGATTAGTTTTGACGATGACCGAAGCTGAAGAAAGCTGAACGGTGAATACTAGTTGGTGTGTGACTAAATGCTAACCAAATGTGCTTTCTGAGATTACGTAATCTTATATATATTAGCATTCACTGCCACTTCACCGTACAAATTTCTTCAATTTCGATAATCGCCAAAACTAATCAAAGTTTGCCAATCCTGAAAATGGTAATTCTTATCATTCGGGTCAACCGCTGGCGTTTCAAATCCGCCTTTCGACAAGAAGAATTTTCGTAGACGAGAGTAGCACATCTCTAAAGGACTTCTGACAATATAGTTATGCCCATCTCGCTAAAAATCTCGGACGCCTAAGTGGCTGAGCGTCCGTGATCATTAGCGAGCGAGTGGGGAGCCCGTTGTTTCGTCGAGGACAACGTTGTATAACAGACTCTGTCATATATTCGTATTCTGTCATACATCGCGACGATACTGTTAACTTGTATATATGTGTAATTGTATTAAGAGATTTATACTATACAACTTGTCGTGTTTGCCGATCTACTTGACAAAGTACGTATTGCATACAATTAAATTATATTATTATAGATACACAGCTAAGCAGCAGAAACCCAGAAACTTAGCCGACTTCTCTCAATGCCTGACGAGTATTTTTGTCTGCAAAGTCTCCGTCAACACCAATCAGTTTTTTCCCACCGCAAGCAAACTCATGGCACCTGGCAATACCATGGATGCCCAAGACCGACCAAATTTTGAAATTATTCCTCTAAAATCTCAGCTGTATTTAACCGTAAACGATTGATATTGGCTTTTGCTTTAGGTTTCTTGTGGGCAAATATGCTGAATAGTCTACTGCATACTGCTAGCAGATTGTCGGGGAAGTTTCACCCCAAGAAGATGATATTCCATTCACCGTACCTCCATCCAACCGGGGGTGGGGAGGGGGGTAACCGTAACCCGCCCCTGATACGCTTGGTCGCATTTTCTCGTTTAACTTGAATCTGGCTTCGAACTTTATCACACGCTTGACAGATACGCTTACCTTAGTAATCAGGTTTCACTCGCTTGTTTCGTCATTACATCCGTTAGCTGTGGTGGTAGAAACTGTTTGATTTCGTTTGATACTACTAGGGAAGAGAAGAAGAATATCCGAGCCGCCCATCGGCGACTGGCAGTAGCATTACAGTATCATTGCGAATACCAGTCGAAGGCTTCTCATTCCTTTCCTACTGGTCTAGCCATTAGCCTAAGCCCATTGGAAAGGGTGGTTTTCCTTCTCCATTAAATCATTGTTGATGCCCATGACTTTCCTGGTGGACAGCAGACGTGCCTACACAACCAGCCATCGTGCAGACAAATAGCAAAACCGCCGTACCCCAAAGTACGACATCAACTTCGACGAGCAGCGGACGCATCAGCCGACAGCCTCAATGACACTGTTACAGACACAGCCAAAACCACCTCAGAGAGGTATCGCGTGTCAAAACCGTCAAGTCGAACAAACTCGTCAAGTCCGTTTAGTGACAGACACATGTCAGGTTTCGCTGAAGGCCAAACAACTGCCCCAATCACCAAAACTGCATGGATTCCAATTGTACTATGCTCACCCAACGTCACACTTCTCTCTCTCTCTCTCGTCGAGCCCGGTGGCGTGGTGGGTTCATGAGTCTGCGCCTCGCGACCGGAGGAGTCACATAGGTGCGCGGGTTCGAGCCCCACCATTGCACATTTGTAGTTATGGGGGTCCGTCTATGAAGCAATGCGAAAAGCAGTCCCATGGACATTAAATCTTGGCTGAGAGTCAGCCCCGAAAGGATGTTTGCCTCTCTCTCTCTCTCTCTATATATATATATAAATATATATATATATATATACGTTACTTAAATATATGATTTATGCTTTGATTAGAAGCTATGTGAGATCTTATTCTCTCGCTATACTACACAAGTTGTATATTCCGACTCTAGACGTAAGACAAAGTATAACATTTATCCTAAACACGAGTAGATTAGGATCCCATGCGTTTGGGTTATCTAAACTAAAGCTTTATTGAACCGCATACTTGATAAGCAAGTACGTAACAGCAATATGTCAAAATGTTTGATTATCTGCATGTATGTCCTCGAAGGCGCCTTTCGAACTAAAATATTTAATGGTATGTCATTAATGGTTAAACGAGGCGAGGTTAAACTAGAATGTGTAACTAGCTTGTGCTATCATACAATCGCTATCTTGGGTTGTCTTTCACAGAAACATGTTTGCTGTAGGGTCATTATCAAGTTGCAGCCAATCACTGCCAATTCAGAAATTTGTGAGGTTTTATTGTGTGGTAGACCTTCATTGCTTACTAGCTTACTCCATAGCGCCCACAACGCCCGAAGCCGTGTCCCACCTACAAACAGCTACAGAAAGCGTCAACCTAAACCTATGTATGTATATATATATATATGTATAATATATATATATATATATATATATATATATATATATATATATATATAATATACTTTGTAAAAATGCATACATATTTATATTCGCGTACACATATGTGCATGTTTAAGTAGGTGCCTCTGACAGTTCGATTTGATTCGGGCCATTCCACAGCTAATATAGGTGGCTGAATCCACACGAGGCAGACAAGAGCATTAGTAGTTCAATGTTGCGTACACGCAACACCCCTATGTGGCGGCCCTAGTGTGCGGCCTTGCCGGATGCAGATGGTCATTAATATATGGCTGAGTGAGAGAACTATAGAGATAGAGAGAGAGAAATAGAGGAAGAGAGAGCAAACGAATGGAGAGATATAGAGAAAGAGAAGGCGGGAGAGGGAGAGAGAGAGAGAAAGAGATTCAGATACAGACTATGGGCTAAAATAACGCACGCTAGCGAGAGACGCCAAGAAGACGACCTTTGAGCGACCTCAACGGGCCCCTCGTGGACGGCGACGTGACGTCCGTACGGAGTCGTGAACACAGCCCCGTGCCTCGGAAACACTCAACCTGGCAGCACACACAGAGTGCCTGCCACCCAATCTAGCATGGTTGTGGTACTACCCTACGTGCGCTGCCGCCGTTGCCGCCGCTGGTGGTGGATACTACACACAGCGACGCCAGCGGCAACAATGCGAACGACAATGCAAACGAGCGGAATGTGGGCGCCTGTGCCGCCTCACAAGCAGCCGCCCCTGCCACGACTAATGTTGCTTCTTCTCGACTCTGGTCGTATCTCTGGCCGAGACACGTCGATCGAGCTCCGAGCAGCACCTGCTGCGGAAACGACGCCACTATATAGTCACAGTCGCAGTCAGTCAGCATAAACAGATTATAGCACGCAACAAACATATAGACACAACTAGTAAGCTAAATAAATGATATTGTTATGACAAAAAATCGTCGTCGTTGTTGTTGTTGCTGTTGTTATTGTTGTTGTTATTGTTGTTGTTGTTGTTGTTGTTGTTGTGTTGTTGTTGTTGTTGTTGTTGTTGTTGTTGTTGTTGTTGTTGCTGTTGTTGTTGTTGTTGTTGTTGTTGTTGTTGTTGTTGTTGTTGTTGTTGTTGTTGTTGTTGTTGTTGTTGTTGTTGTTGTTGTTGTTGTTGTTGTTGTTGTTGTTGTTGTTGTTGTTGTTGTTGTTGTTGTTGTTGTTGTTGTTGTTGTTGTTGTTGTTGTTGTTGTTGTTGTTGTTGTTGTTGTTGTTGTTGTTGTTGTTGTTGTTGTTGTTGTTGTTGTTGTTGTTGTTGTTGTTGTTGTTGCTGTTGTTGCTGTTGTTGTTGTTGTTCTTGTTGTTGTTTCGGTTGCGTTTCCAATCGCTTTTGCCTGGGTTGGCGTGGTGTGGTGGTGGCGATGGTAGGTTCAGAGTGTCGAATCCGAGACCGATCAATCCCGCCGGCAACGAAAAATTCAGTCAGAGGGAATCGTATATCATATAACATAGGCAATTTAATATTTGCCATACAGACTGCGGGAAAGAAGGAACGCATACGAGACACCAAGGATGTTCAATGCAGCTTGCCGTACGTTGTCTTACTCTACCCCCCTCTCCCTCTATATATATATATATATTTTTTTTTAATAGGATTTTCCGTAAGGCAATTGCTTGTGTACGGTTTATCTATGTCATGGCTAATTTTAATCCACTCCGGCATTTACCTTGTCTAAATTGAAAACCATGCAAACCAATTTAAGAGTGGCCGGTCCAGGTCTCGAACCCAGTCCTCCCGAATGCAATGCAAAGGCTTTGCCACTAAGCCATCTTGCTCGGTATATATATGTTAGTTTGCTGCGATACTCTTTCCTCCTCCTAACTTCTTCCTAGTAAGATGAGTTGCGTGACAAGGCGATAGACCAGTCTTATTGGCACGCGACTTCCGTTCTAATACTACAATCTATTCGTCAGAGTCTGCGCGTTCTTGTACGACGAATTTTTGTACGACAAGATGCGTTTCCGACTGTGGACAGCAAGAAGATCGGCCGACGACCTTGACACCGACGAAAAGTACGGGGTGTCGAGAAAGCTTTTGTACAAAATACACAGTCATACGTATATATATATATATATATATATATATGAATGCATGTATATATATATATATATATATATATATATATATATATATATATATATATATACATGCATTCACTCACATACAGAGTCACAGACGCACAATTAAATACATGCATTTACTGACACCACACAGTCACGCCAGATGAACGTGACTAGCGAAGTGACCTGCATAACGAAAAGAGGCAAACAAATCAGCCGATCTATCGAGAGTGCACAAGCGAGCTATAAGAAACCACTTTTTCTATTGCATCGGATGAATGCTACAATGCTACAAATATCGACAAGTACCATGACTTATTCCTGTCTGATGCGAAATGTGAAAATATGCTTATACACTCATACAAAGACACACTTACGTCCGTGTGCGATGCGTACGCCGATCACACGTAGCCTTCTGCATACACGAGGTATGGCACGAAGCCACTAACTGTAGTAGTAATGGTTAGGGTGGAGTCAGCCGTCGTCGTTATGATGCGGCCCTCATCTCCGCCACAAGCCCGACTCCCACTATCATCACTACAACTACTACTACTACTACCACGACTACTAAAAGGTTTTCTCAAATCCGCGTCTAAAACTTCTTAGCTTCAAGCCCGAGGCGAGTCTCCTCAGATCAGCAACGGTCGTCATTAGGTGTCAAGGGGGTTGTCAGAAGGAGGGGGGGGGGCGAGGGAGCTGAAGTTGCTCTAGGCACAATCGAAACCACTTTGGCACTGGCTTAAGTCAGACCATGGACGTTCTTCACATATGCGAGCGAAACCCCTCTAGGCATATCATGGATAAAAATGCATAATCAAACCCAATCTTGGCTTCTAGCTGGTCGAAGCATATTTCACATAGTCAGATGCATACTATACTTGATCTCAACTGTTGGCCAGATCCCGGCGTTCTCACACTACTCGATTTACACTACATAGGCTTTCTCCAGCCGAGAAGTGTCGCAGCGAAACAAGGCCAGTCGACCAGCTCTACCAGGAACAAACGAGCCCTGCCCCAGCAGAGGATTCGCTGCCCCGCTGCATGCTAACAGCCTATAACTGTCTCTCTATTCTCAGAGCGGTGCTAGCCACCTACTAATAAAGAACAACAAACCCGACCACACGATTGAACCCACGCTCGTCGACTACTTACGTCGCTGCCATAGCAACGCTCCGCCCTTTAGTTCGGTGTTCTGCTAAGCAACAAAGCACCGCCGTTGCATCCTCTTACTGTTTATTATTCCTGCTGCGTTTACTCTGATCACAAATACTACGACCCCGACGACGACGACGACGCGGCAAGATGCAACCAGTGCGATCAATAATTTTCGCTGGCACTTTATCTATCGATTCAACGTCAACGAAATGCATAGATAGGCGGCACCACCACCGAGCCGAGAGAAAGGAACGGGTCAGCACGCACGGAGAGGATGAGAGTTGTTTGTGGTATGGAGGCCCGCATGCAGCCTTTACATTTATTCATCATCAGTATCGCCATAATAATCGCTATTGGCTGCGTTAGAGTGCTCTAGCCGCTGGTAGGCGGCGTTAGCGGGGTCGTCCCATCGGCCCATTTAGCTAAAAACCTCCCTGGGGAGGGCTGGTCTAGTCAAACAGTCAGCTCCAGCGTCAGACATATAGATGTTTGGCTGGCCACACAAGCATTCTCTCTCGCTCGTCGCTTTCGTTCCTCTCCTCGTCGTGGTCTTCTTATTCATTATTTGTTTTGTGCTATTTTTTGCTACTGCGGAGACTGCTTGCTTGCTGTCAACTAGTTGTCGAGCGGATGGTCAAACAAATAGAGAGAAACTTTCTGGACAGACCATTTTGCTGAATCAGTATCGGCGATTGTAGGACGAAAAAACGCTTCATCTTTCCGAATACTTTGATTTTTTTTGTAAGTGCGTTTTATTGATAACATGTGCGACAATCGTGACGTAATTATTCTGTAAGGGTTATGCCCGTGTACGCTTTTGCACTTAAACCTAGGATATCACTACGTGTATCATCAGGGCTAGCATTATTGACCACCGTGGCAAACAACGTCAAGGGACTTCGAACCGGCGACTTGAACGCCATGTGGACGTTTAGTTAGCCTAAAAAGACGTTGTAGGTTTATGGGCTCAACGGTGCAACGATTAGCTATGTCTGTCGGATTAAAAATACTTGGCCGTCACGATCACTTGAAAAGGCCGCTTGGACTGCTTGAGTCCAGTGGTAGAATACTCACCGATCGGTATACCACGTCGTTAGTTGAGAAGCTAAAGCGTACAGGAATATGATGGGTGACCACGACTGCCCCATTACATTCACGTCCAGCTGCGGAGCAAACCACTTCCCGGGATCAGGCAAAAAGGCCATTCGGGCCCTCTCTATGACGCGGTTTTCACCACATGAGGCCGGCCGTGTGATAAGCCAGCAAAGCACTCCGGAGCCCCGCGGACTTGCCCCTCTTCAGAGAGATTCTATACTGCTCTACCCAGTCTCCCGACTCCCGGCCGGGCAAGGTTTAGACGGTTATGGCATTTGTCAGTATTTTGCATTTTGTCGCCAATTCTCCCGTTGACAGTTTTCTTAGTTTTTAATCAACGTTGCCACTGACGTCTTTTTGAAAAACAACAGCTTTTCATTGAGGTATGCCTGTTTTTCATTCTGTAAGGTAGTCGGTAGTCAGATAAATAAAGACAAAAATACCTTTTGCAACTAAATACAATTCCACTAGAGAGTTTCTACTAGACGTATTTTGGTCGCTTCTTCGCAATTTTGAAGGAGGAATGTGAATTGGTAATTGGGTGCAGCGCACGAGCCGCCAGGCCAAGCACTAATCGCCGTCCGTTTTAAGCCAGATCCGTAGAGTCAGCTGCTACCCTGCACTTTATAGGACCGAAACTGTTCATCGATCTTGTGTTGCCGGCAAACGGTGGTTCCGTTGATAGACTGGTCAAAGCTGTATTCAAACACATTGACATTGTCGTTGGAGACCACTTTCCCCCTAAGCTAACGCTATTCACATTTGGAGCCCGGCCGTCCGCTCTAAGGAGAGAAAACGCTTTCTGCCGCTAGATTTGCTGGTCAATAGCACGGCCATTGCTGTTCACTTTTAGGTGTTTACCGGGTTTCCTTCTAAGCTTCTCGTTAACAGGCAGGCTTTGAGTCATCTGTTACGCACGGCCGACCTCTCACGCAAAATTCATCTTCGGAAGCCTTTGAATGACCCGCCGCTAGCCAATCTCGAGTCAATCCTTAACTTGGAGCTAGACTTCAACATCCGCTTAGCAGTTTTAATGCCTGTGGCAAACAGTAGTTTAGACTCACGGATAGGATCTTTACGGCAGGCCCGGCCATCAAGACGCATGCCGGCCCATTAGTGACGACCTGCGCCTTAGAGCAACGCTGGTATAGTCTCACGTGTGCACAACTTTGGCACGCCTTTATGCCTTTATATGATTTAAAGCGATAGACGACCTTGCGAGATGATGTTTACCCCCTTCATAAATTAAAAAAATCTGGACGCGACTATGTCTGACTCTCTGATCCCTTCAATGATCAGTCACAGCGCGGCCTGTACGCATTTCGGTCATTTGCATTCAAAGCTTTAGAACCAACGCGGCAACGCCACAGGATTTCAGAAGGCCTTGCTGAAATGGGCAATGTATCATGTCTTTAATAACGTCTCGTCATATGTACATGTATATGAGTATGTATATATACTCATATACATGTACATATTAATATATATCGATGGTGCCAATAAGCACCATCGATACCGAGTGTGCTTATTGGCAGGCGGGCATTCGTTCCAGCAATATTTAAAGTAAAATAAATATTTTTCTGAGCTTCTACAGGTTTGAATGACTTGAGTGACAAAGAAAGCGAACATAGTAGCTGCATGTATGAACTTACACCCGATATGGTCATAGGTAGATTTAAGTTACTTTGCAACCACAGATGTCAGCTCTACCAATTTGATACCAAAATGATTCACTAGAGATGCACGTTCGTCTGGACGTATTGGTTGTGCGCGCGTAATGGAAACATTTCGAAAACCTGGGCGTGAAAGTTCAAAGATGCGAAAGTAAAATTATAATTTTGCAAGCTCTTCTTAATATCACAATAGTCATTGCGCTAGCTAAGGTCGGGTATAATTTTTAAAATGTAGAATTTTCTCCCGAATGCGCCGGTTCGGGAGAAACTTCTCGGCCACCATCTTATGCTCGGTTTTTCAATTGACGAATGCATTCTCTCACAATCGTGCATTGTAAACGTATGTCGGCACAGCCACCCCTAAAATCGCAATAAAAAATCAGTGAAAAATGATCTCACTCCTATACGAAGCATTTCCGCTCCCCCTTTCCTTTGGCAAAAATGATTTTCTCACCCTAGCGTTTTGGCCACAAAAATGGTGATACCCTATATATATATATATATATATATATATATATATATATATATATATATATATATATATATACCGCATATTCTAGACTCATATTGAGCCTACAGAGAAAACAGAAATTTAAAATTTGTAGCTGAAAATTATACTGATGCCCCGGCCTTTTCTTCACGTAGATGGAAAGGAGCCATGCAAAGGAACCGCTCGCTAATCTGCCGAATAACCTGGCACGGGTACCACTATTACATATGAATGAAGCCAAGCTGTTTTAATATAGAAGAATGTGTTTGTAGCTTTTGCGGAGAGTTTGATATTGGACGCTATCATGTACTTGTGTGCCCAGAAATTTGCGGAACGTCCTTATCGTATTTATTTATTTACTTTTGTTAGGTACATAGTCAATGGTAAAATCAAAACAATATTACTGCGAGAGGCTCCTTAAAGAAACTACACGTGGGCAAATAGCCCCGTGATACTTTGTGCAGTAGGCCCCGCACCGAGTACATATGCATGATGGATGAAGGTCGTGGAAACCGTGTGTCCCGCACAGGACGTAGTGAAACCCGTGTACCGCGAAACGAGTCACTATGTGGCGGTTTGTTCGGCCTAGGTCCTTCCAGGTGCTGTCTCGCATGGCACCCGCGTCAAATATGTCCGGGTCGATGTTCGCCATCTTGTCCTCCTACATGCGGATGAATTCCTTGTAGGCGGGAGTCTCTAACAGGTTAAAGCGTCTCTTCAGATCCTCGACGAACAACGGAGTGTCCGCCAGCAGATACACAAGGCGGTTCTTGCTTGACGAGTGCAGGCCCATTATACGCTTGAGGTAAGCCGGTTTTACGCGGTCCAGCATGTCAAGTTGCTGCCGCGAAAGCTGTCTCCAGATGACCTAGATGCCGTAAGAAGCGACGGGGGCGAGTTTGAGGTCGACGAGGCCGAGAGCAGTCTTTAGAGAAAGCAGCTGCGGCTTCTGCATCCCAACAGATGCCACTAGCGCGTTCCTCACCCGATCCGTGATGTGCTCTGTAAATGAACGGCCGTTGGAGGGGATGACGATGCCGAGATACTTGAAGCTTTTGACATACTTGAGCTCCGTCGAGGCAATCCGCAGAGTGTCGTTGCCAGCTACCCGACCTCCCTTGCGGAACTTCGTAGCCTCGGTCTTGGACAGGTTGATCTCGAGACCGATGCCCTGCACGTAGGTCGCGAGTCTTGCCAGAAACTGCTGCAGATGGAACCTTGACGTGCTGTAAAGCACTACGTCGTCAGCGTACATTAGAACCTGCACCATATTGCGGGTGCCCTCCACCTGGCGAGGGAGGTCGGCCAGCAGCACTGAGAACAACAGAGGGCTCAGGTTGTCGCCCTGTGCGAAGCCCGTCGTCTGCAGGAAGGGGTCGAGTTTGGCCACGCCGTCGTCGATCGAGATGGGGTTCTCTTGGAGGATAGCGGCCAGCAGATGCAAAATGTTGGAGGGCACACCTGCCTCGGCGAGCTTAGCAATGATCTTGTTTCTTGGTGCCGTGTCGAACGCTTAGCGGAAGTCCACGTAGACGGCGTACATGAAGGCGCCTCGGCATTGAAGTACCCACTGAGCGTCATCGATCAGGAAGCTGCAGGCATCTAACGTAGACTGCCCAGCTCGGAAGCTGGAACGTCCTTATCATCCAAAGTTAAATTTATATTGTAAGAACAAAAAGTCACATTGTGACACCTTGTGAAAATTGAATCAACTGTCTACCAATTTTGTGATGAAATAAATGCTGAATTGAATATATATATATATATATATATATATATATATATATATATATATATATATATATATATATCATCGTATATATTTCACTCATATTGAGTATGCATATAACATAAACAATTATACAGATTAACGTAGAAAGTGACCCCTCCCCTGCACCTCAGGGGTGCCGCAAGGATCGTGCATTGGGCCCCTGCTCTTCAGAATATACGCCCTCGATCTCCCAACAGTGATTCCAGAAGGTGTCACTTATCTCTTATTTGCGGACGATTTAAAAATATGCTCAGCAGTCGACAATTCCACAAGTATTATTCAACTAGCAATTAATAATATTGAAAACTGGTGTTGTGAGAATAGGATGCAAATATCTGTGCCTAAATGTGCCGTGGTGTCGTCAGATGGCAGTTCGCCACCGTATACACTCGCGAACGATGCAATACTAGTAGTTAAATCTTTTCGTAATCTTGGTGTGATTGTAGCCCCCAAATTAGACTTCTCTCAACATATTACTGCCACCGTTGCTTCTGCTTCACAACTATGTAATACCATATTTAGATGCTTCATTTAAAAAAATCCTGATTTCTATGTGACTTTGTACAGAAGTCTAGTATTACCCAAATTCCTCTACTGCAGCCAGGTTTGGGCTCCTTATTTGGCAGAAGATATAAATGCCATTGAGAGGGTACAGGCCAAATTTATCGACGGATATCGAAAAGATGTAATATTCCTCGTAAAAGCGTATCTCTTGTGCCAATACGTACATTACACGCACGAGGTGATCTGTCGCTGTATAAAAAACGGTGTTGTCTCGGGACTGACCAGACCATGTTTAAACATATAAATAATGGACTGCGAAGTGGTTTGAATGTTAGATCACTGGAAGTTGCGCGCTCAGTGAAGATAAACAACACATTATCGTGGAGAGTTCCACGAAGTCTGCGAAGTCGACAGACCTGATGTATGTTCTAATTATATTGAGAGGTTAAATATTTTGTTAAAAACAATGTATACTTAGGCATATATGACCCTTGAATAAAGGTGCTTTTGACTTGAGATTATACAATCATACAGTCAGCTGCTCGCGGCATGTCATTCGAGAGAGGCAGTGCAGTGATTCCTCGCAAGGGCCAGGCAGGCAGACGCATGAAACTTCGTACACACCCGAGAGCACAGTAGACAGACGCATTCGGTGTACCCTTCGTAAAAGCTCGTATTCGAACAAACCAGGTAATGATAGCCATAAACTATGTATCTGGTATAGACGTGGCGATTGTCACATGCAAGACCAACCCAGAGGTGAGAGGCCCTGAAAATATCCAGGTTTCCGACCTCTTGTCGGACTTGTTCAACTTTATTTTCCCATTCCGAGATAAAGCCTCGAATGGTACTGTACGCGGCGTCTTCTGAATACTCTAGTACATTGTGCAAAAAAAGCACATGCATTTGTGACAGTTTTCAAAAGGTAAACGATTTAATTTCACGTCTAGTGACTCGAACAACGTGAACACCGTTAACGCTCCGCTCGCGTTTTCAGAAAGCCGCTACACTTCTAGCCTGTCGAAGAGCAGAGAAAGTTTCATTAGCGAAGGCCTTTTGATAAAAGTTACCGTCGAAACTCCTTGGTACCTAATTTATTGTTTCAGGTGATAGCGAGTGGAGCCGGAAGAGACTAAGGAGACGGATATAAACAGACCCGCCTTCTGCCTCACCAAGGAACGCATAACGTGGGGAAAAGGCCACTCTTAGCATCCCCCCCCCTCGGCGTTTAAAATTGCAGCTTCATCCAACTGTGAGTGTCCTATGCATCTTTCGCGAGGTCGGACGACAACGACAGACCCGTATCGGGACAACGCCGAGTTGCTTCATTGCTTGAGTTTTGGCTTATAATTAATGATAATTAAGTCTGTTCCCCGGTTCCTTTGTCTTATTGACGCGACTGTCTTGTAGCGATATATGTCTCTTCATATAAGAGCGATACGCCGCAGCACCGAACAGTTGCTGCAGCCTGCCGTACCGGGCTTGCCATTTGAGCTCACTCAAGTGCCCAGGGCCGCAGTGAAGACTTCCGCCGGCTTTCTGGGCTAAATGCAGGGCCTCTGTAGTGTAAGTGTTTCGACAGCATTTGCTCTTTCATTGATAAGACGATCCGACCCGTCTTACTTATGCATGAAAGCAGATGCAGAAGGATTTTCTCGTATTTCTACTGAGTACGTTAAGAGACTCTTACCGAAAATCTGCTACGTATCTCCCGCCGCTACGTGAGGGCGGCTGTCCACCATGGCGTCTCATATGTTTAGCTTGAACCGCTGTGATGCCGCGCACAAACGCAGAGCATCGTGTTGAAGCATATTATTGGATATTTAAAGGATATTATTGGATGTTAATATATATTGGTAGATATAGATTAATATTAATAGATATCGCTGAATATGGCCTAAGGTTTATTTTTGCTATGGTAAGTGATTTACCGGTTCCAGGCACAGATAGCATCTGCAGGGTTCAACAGGAACGCTTTTTATTAGAAGACAATTTTTAATAGAAACCAAAATGAACCACTTCATTGTGATGGGCGCAGAATATTACCTTATTTGATGTAATTCTCATTTAAAAATGCGGTTGCTAAAAACAATCACTAACGTGTGAGCGTTGTTTAATCGACGATTACACCATCCCGAGATATGTGTCTCGGTTAATCGATTGGAGCGACGAACGTGACAAGCTTTAAAGCCGCAGTACTAATAATATCTACACTAGAAAAGCGGCCAACGTATTTCGGTCGTTGTGTTCGTCTGCGGAAGTTTCTGCCAGGATATTATGGACATATCTAGAGAGTAACTACATTGAGGCCCAAAAACGTTGAAAGACGCCACCATGCTTAGACGTCACCAAAAGCGTATGTATCTACTGCGGTAAGTACCAATATTACAAAGACACATATGTTAGCATCTTATCGCATTAGGAACAATTACAATATGTCTCTACAAACAAAGTTAAGAAACTGTGCAACTATTGGTCGAAGTGAAGCAATAACTGCTTTAAGATTAACTGCGTTTTCCATATTTAAAAAAAATAAGAAGAAAACTACTACTATCGTGTAAAATGCTTGTTTATATATAGCAAAAGAGAGAAATACTTACACTCCCGCCGCCCGCGAAGTCTACGCGCGGACATTTTGCGGGAGTGCCCGCCAGCCCGAATAGACAGGCCAGCAGCCCCCCCACCCTCCCCCCTATTGAGGTTTGGAATGGGGGTTTATGTATATATACATTTGTATATATGCGTATGTATATATATATATATATATATATACGTATGTATATGTATATATATATATATATATATATATATGTATGTAAATATATGTATATATATATATATATATATATATATATATATATATATATATATATATATATATATATATATATATATATATATATATATATATATATATATATATATATATATATATATATATATATATAGCAATTCAAAGTCTGCTTGCGAAAAAGATTCGACTGGAAGCCCTTACTAGAAAGAATGACGAACCGCCTAGAGGGCAGGAGGGCATATTCTGCCCTCTCGTAATTGCGCCTGGCCTCGGGCAGAGGTGGGCAGCACGGAGGAAGAGAAACTCGCTGCGTTTGCTTGCTGGACGTTACGTTCTACAGGACGTTAACGACAATAGCCTGCAACGGCAATGCGCTGGGGGGAGGCTGCGTGGTGGTGTGGCGGGGGGGGGGGGGCCTGGGGCGGTTGACACAGAGATGGGGAGAAAGATGGAGAGGTATAGAGAGACACGATGGAAACAAACAACACGATGCCCTTGGCCCTCGACCATCAAGGGCAACACTGACATCGGCCGTACGTTGGCCGCCCATCGGCCGGCAGCGCCCATCAAAGGTTTCCCGATGAACGCTTGAAGCAAACAACCGATAAATTATGGCGGCTCAGCTATAGGTAATGCAGTGCTGGCCTGGCGTGGCGTGGCTGTAGGCGTCTCTTAGCGCGGACAGAAAGCCCGTTGATTTCAGCGGAAACCCGCACTCCTACGCACTCTACTAATAGCGGAGAATATCTCCATGATTAGTAGCATGGCGGATCATCTACTTGGCGCTTTGCCATTGGTGACGCATTGTTGCTCGTTCGAAGATCTATGCATATGCATATCTGAGCAGGATGCAGACCGTTTCGCCGATTTCCTATGCCATGGGCCTACGCTGCACAGCGCACGCCTTGCTTACGTAGCGAACATGTTGTTACCTGAACTTTTAACTTCGTGAAACTTCGCACGCGCGGCATGGCCCGCACAGAACCGCTTTCTGTGTGTGCACTTGGCTTGACATGCGCAGTCTTCTATTGTTGTCATATTGCTCGCGTTCGATCGATTTTTACTTCGGGAATATGGTTGGGTGTGCCCTGTGTGCACACCGTCTATAGGTATCTGAAGATCTAAAAATCCACATACATACATAGCTCACGGTTACTCTACATAATGTACAGCCAGCCATTGGTTTCGCTAGGTTGTTAAATTTAGGGTGCTCTTAAGGTACCCTTATAGGTACGTTTTGTCGAGTAATCCGTACAAGTAAATAATGTCTAAAAACAATAAATGGAACTAAGTTTTTATATAAATGTGCGAAAATCATTATAGAACTGCGATATAATAAGATATATTTGCGCGTCATAAAAATCATAAGTATGTAGCAAGCATGCCAAGCATGGCCAGCTTACGTATGGCATGATATAATCATTATGACGTTTTTTATCACCTTTGTTAGGTACATTGTAAAACTGGTGCTAGTATACACATGACTGTTCCGTATTCAAATATACATCGAGGACAATCTCCTTTCCGATGTACTCATGACAAAATAATGCGCTATTGGGACCCCTCCATTAGAGCGAGACTCCCTAGCGAAGTCACTTCTGGGCATGACGCTGCGTGGTACCTGGCGCAAAAGTTCCCGCACCTACTGCAAATACAGGTATCACACGTGACATGAAAACCTAATGTTCCGCAGAGAATAAGGTGATACCCATGAACTGCAAAACGTGTTACTATATGCCTAGTGGTCCTGTTGAGTCCATTCCATGCGTCGTTGGGCATGATATACTAGCATTTAGAGAAAACGTATGCAGTCTAAGAACAACTGTACCGATGTGCAAATTCGTGTTACTAAATATACACGCATATGCATACATGTACGCGTATCTACACGTTTATAGGCTTGTCACGTTTACTTATCTGTTGTCGCTGGTATTCTCGACTGGCCGGGGTAAATCGTTGTGTAGGTTGTGTCAACTATGTGCTACCATTTAAGGCTATTCAACATCAGCAAAACTCATTCAACAGCCCTCACGGTTTCTTGTTACAAGCACTCTTGTTACAAGAACCTCCTACGCCGTATATTTATATGATTCAAACGTAGTAGACCTGCAAGTCTAGAATTTTCAGAAAATTGAAGGAGGTTGTGCTTTTATTGTAGACTAATACTACGATTTTTACTCTATTTATGAAGATTCTAACTAATTAGAAAGTGTTGATACAAATTATATAGTGAGCTTTAAGTTCTTTCGCGACTGCTAGCATCATAACTATTTGCGTTTGCATTTTCTTTAGATGTAAAACCCAATTATATTCTAGTATTATAGTATTTTTTTTTGGTTCATCATTTAGATTCAATCCTACAGCAACATGCAATGGATGCATATATATATATTAGGGGTGTTCAAAAAACTGTACGAAACATCGCAACAACAACTCGATTGGAATTTGGCTATGTCGCTTTGGGATAACGTAGTGGAACTAGAGACGCAGATGGAGCGTCCCACGTGGTTGTGCTACTGCCCGGGCGCCTGCGCATGACAGAGAAAAGAAGCAGGCACTTGTGCGTTCCGTCCAATTGACGTGACAGTGCATAAAAGGACATAATGGCGTTCCCATTGCAAAAAATGACAATTAAGGAGCAGCGAGGTGTTATCAGGTTCTGGCTGCAGAAGGTGCTTAACGGCCGATTTTTTCGCCGGATGGTGCCTGTACATAAGGGAAACTGTGTATCCGATAAGTCAGTGAGAAAGTGGAGTGCCCGTTTTCGTGGAGACCAATAGTGTTTGAGTAATGACCCGAGACCAGGAAGTGACCCGAGACCCGAGAGCATGCAGTCAGTTGAGCGATGACCCGAGACCACTGTAATCATCATCATCATCATCAACCAGCCGAACAAGACTTCGGCACCACTTCGGCAAGGCTTATCGAAGATCGACACTCATCAGATTCCTCGATCATAAAATGTACATTAATGTATATTGTGAGACACTCCGTGTCCTATGCGACTCCAGCATGAGCAAACGGCCTGGGCTGTTCACGAAGGAAGTGAACACACCAGGAGGCGAGCACTGCCAGGTGTGCAAACGTATTGTAAATAATTAATATTATTCATTTATATATATATATATATATATATATATATATATATATATATATATATTTCTATTTATATTTATATATGCAAAGGCCAGCACGACCAAAGTTAAGTGGTATGTATGCAACGTAGATGGACACTACGCCACTACAACGCAATGTCCAGCATACAGACCACAGTCACAAACCTCTTAGGAAACTACAATTAAAATTACCAGCAACATTAAAATACTGCAGATAAAGCTCCGCAGAGTCCCCAAAGCATACGATCTGGCGTCCAAATTCACGCCGAAAACGGCATAAAAGTCCTACTTTTCTTCGGGACCCCTACAACACAGTTTTCTCAACCCGGGCAGATTGCCGAAAAGCGAAGGACCTGCCACCGCCTACGACGCGTATGCACCCGCCGCAGAGCAAGTCACCGACCAGACCTCTTCTTTTTATGGGAAAAATACAGAGAAGCACGAAGAGACCTACATAAGGCCATTAAAAATAGTAAAAATACTACTGGAACTCTTTGTGTGAGACGGTAAAAAAACCCTTGGAGCATAGGGTGCAAGATTGTGCGTAACAAAAATTTCAGACCTTACCTTCAAGCCAATCTCAATCCAAGAGATCAAAATCATAGCCGACGCATACGGCCAGGAAAAGCACCGGGCTTAGATGCTGTCCTTCCGCAAGTAGTACGCCAACTCTTAAAAAACATTTAAAGGTATTCAAGCGCATGATAGACACAATTCTCACCAGCGGAGATTTTGTGCCTTGAAAAACCGAAGCTCCTCAGCATACCGCCCTATAAGCATGCTTTCCTGTCTATCTAAGGCAGCTGAGTACATTATTTACGGACGGCTAGTTACAGAGTTAGAAGACAAGAAGAAGCTGTCGCAAAACCAGCATGGTTTCCGCGCCGTACACTCCACGCATTCGGCTATCAGCAAAGCTTTAAATTAAGCTGAGGCACAGAGAAGTCACCGTTAGCAAACCGGTTGCACTGTCTGGTCATTCTTATTGACGTGAAAGACGCATTGAATGCGCATTCCTGGGATGCCATAAACCAAGCACTTGGAAACAAAGTACCTACCTGCTACGTATTCTAGTATTGTCCCTAGACGACCAAGCGGACTACGCAGTCACAGCCGGGGTCCCCTACTGGGTCCAACTCTGTGGATTATAACCTGCGATGGAGTACTTAGACTACTGCATCCTCCGGGAGTTTATTCCATCATCTATGCAGACGATCTGGCACTGATCGTTACTGCCCAAGACGAGGATCTGCTCGAAGGAACAGCCAACGGAGCCTCGGTGGATATCCGACAACATATGCAGTAAGAAAAGAAGCAGCCAAAGATCCTCACCAGAAAAGCAACCGATTCTCGGCGCCGCCTCTTAGCATCAGTAATAGACAGCATCATGTTATCCGCCGCACCCTTATGGGAGCGCACGACCACAAGAGCTACAACACGTCGCCTCCTCAACAAGACTCAAAGACCTATGGCACTTAACATAGCACGAGCAAGTTCCACGGCTTCCACAGCAGTCATACAGGCCTTTTGCAGACAAATTCTTTGGGATTTAAGAGTTAAAGAACTGGCATTAAGAAATCTTTTAAATAACAGCCGGACGGAGGGAACACTAATCAGCATAACCGACACCCTAAGCAAATGGAGCCAACAATGGGAAACAATTCTGCCAGGCCATCCTGGATATTAGACAAAATAAGTACTTCCTGGTTTCAAAAAACGAAACAGCCTCAAACACGGCTTGCATACCGATGGACTCGCGCAACTGCTAACAGGCCATGGTGGCTGTTTTCAGCAATATCTACTCCGCATTCGTAAAACTGACTCCCCCGTATGTCGTCTATGCAACTCAGGGGGGGGGCTGATGTTGTAAGGCACAGCCATGAACACTGCGCCTTTTGTTGATACTGAGCGAAAGCTACTGTCCCGGAACTTACGACTGAAGAACTCCCTGACATGCCAAGCCGTTGTAGGGACGCTCCTTAAGGATCATGAATCCTGAATTATAATAAGAAGACTCGCAGAAACTGTCTCCGCGGCAAAAATAACCGCCACATAAAATCGAGCAGTCTAAATGGCAAGGAGAGGGGCCAGGTGAAGTAAACTCGAGAAGACAGTACTGCGGCTACCCCCCAACAAGGGGCAAAGAGGACGGTTGGATTTTAGTGGGTTTGTGAGTCCCACACTGCCGTGGCTTTAACAGAGACTCCCGGTGTGCATCACGCATTATACCAGTTATCTCTCTTTTATATATATATATATATATATATATATATATATAAGGCATAATCAGGTTTTGCTCTTATTGTAGGTAGCCGTGAAGAATAACTGCTATTGTGTTTATTGTTATCGCTGGAATTTATGTTGCTCGTTGCCATCGGTCGAGCAATTGATGACAACGTAGTTACAATTTCGTTGTTCCCCTGCTGCATATAGATGTGTTGTAGTCTATTGACGTATTAGACTCCCTACGGCCCCGTTCCCTGTTCACGCAATGTCGTTGTTGTCTCTCTTGTTCATTCTACTGCTGTTGATGTTGTTGTTGTTGTTGGTGCTGCTGTTCATATCATACAGTTCCGGCCTGTTTGCTTGCTGGTCATTGCAGCCGTTCCTTGTGCACAGACGACTGTAAATGGTCGTCGGAACTGTACTCTCGGGAACTTGGGACAAGCTGGTGGAAATCGCCCGAGACGGCTCAGACAGAGGAAGTGCAGAAGACTCCTTGCAAGGAGACCGGATAACGGAATAAAAGGGAGTGGTTGCTGCGTTTGCTGTCACTGCCAGTACTGTCGCTGATGACGTGGAATTGCGAGCGGTAGCGCCCCTGTTGCGTGACGGGCCGTTCAAATCACTAAAGTGGTCACACCGTTATGCTCTACATCGGCCGTTGCGGCCTGCAACCTCATCGCACCAACATTGTCCCACTGACGGTTTATGATGGCTAGCTTTTGTGCCATTGCTTATAAAATATCTACGATTTTTATGTATATGTACCTAAAGTGCATGCGACTTCGTTGCTTGTTTCACGTCCAGTGCAACCTGGCTACTCAAAAATGTGCTTGAGATGACGCGCTTCGGAATCCGCCGAATTGCACTTAAGGGGCACAACAGATCCGGGAAAAGTCAAGGCGATGTCTGCATTTTTGTAGCTCCCAGCATATGCGCTACTAACAGCCGACAAACCTTAGAGATCGTGACTGTCGTAAATGACATTTATTTGCCGCCTGGAGTTGCTTTGGTGTATCTTCGCAAAGTGCAGCAACATTGTTGCCGGTGTTGCTAAGGGATAAGACACTTCAATAGCTTCCCGGACTCTACTACTAATTGTGAAAATTCTCATAGCCTGCCATGTTCCATTTTGTTATCTCTATCTCTCTCTCTTTCTCTAAGATTCACTCTAGTTGTAAACTTTAGCAACAAATAGGGCTACCGCCTTAGCGAGAACGCCATCACCTCCACTTCTAAGAGAACTCGCATTAAACGAATCGTATTTTGTAGCTGGTGCACGTCTCGAATGCTACCGCTGGTAACTACCAAGAACCGTTGCCGTCGTGTTAAAGTTTGGCTGGCCTAAACGAGGCGAGACTTCTCGTTGTTTGTGGGCTGGACAGCGACGCTGCGCCGTGCATAAATTCAACTGTCTCGACATGGACAAATCGAACGGGGGATGGACTATCTATCGTATGTCGGGCCAAACGCAAATCGTAATGGCGCCCACGTCGGACGCCATTTGTCTCAAGAGAGATAAGATTGCGCTGCAAGTTAAATTGAATCTTTCTCTCGGAAAATTTGTTGCCAACGATCCGCTACCGGCGGATCCCTCGGAAAAAGCACTATGTTCAATCCATGTTCATATTACTTTAATATCAGTCGATCCCCCCTTCCCCTGGCAAGTTAATTAGTATGGGAAGATCCAGAAGCTATGCGACGGTAGACAATGTAGTCATCCTAAAATTACCCAATATCCTGGTATATATTAACAATGCTGGCATAAATCGCAAAGGTCACTACCTACCACTGAATATGGATGTTCACTGACATCAAATTTTACCTTACTTAAACATAGGTCGCCATTGCTCATTCTTCCTCTATATTTCAAATGAGCCGATTTACGTGGCATAAAGGGCGTTACTAATAATATATGCGAGATACATTTCTTCGTTGAAGTTATGGCTTCCCTGAAGGTGTTCTTAAACGAGACACCTAGTAGAAAATGTGCAAGCCCAATTATGTCACATGATGCGTGGGAAGACTTCCCACGCACCATGTACTATGTGGTGGCTTGTTCCATTAGTCAAAATATGCATGTTTGACATGTTTGGCATGGCTCTTCTTTAATTAAAAATAGACGCTAGTTGTTAAGTTAGGATTAGTCAATTCTAAGAAGAACAGTTAAGATCAAGGAAAATGTGTTCTTATATTGAGTACAAATGTTTATTGTGATAGTTCACTGCATTGAATGCTTTTCTGGACAACGTCTCCCATCATCTGTTTAGGGCAAAATCTAAAAGGCTCCACTAGCCTTTTAGTATGTCCCTTCAAACTGCCAATATGATAACTGTACGCAAAGTAGCTTTTATATGTAGACTAAGCATCATGCTCCATGTTAACTAGTAAACGTAAGCATTGCACAAACTCTAGGTATAATTAGATAAATTATTAGTTACATGTAAGAAGAATATTATGACACATATAAGAAGTCTGAAGTGTTTATCTTCAGACTTTTTAGATATGTCATTGATAAGATAAAAATTACGGCTGCAGTGACCAATTGTGTGCGTAACAGTGCAATGTTCAGGTAGTTCAATAAGTTCTTAGAATGAGCTTTTTAGAATTCGAATTTTGGCGCGCTTCCACCGCTATTAGGAACTGCAACTTTTCGACTGCCAGCAGTCAAAATATTATGGTGATTGGCCGTTGCGATTTCGTTTGATCGCTTTCCCGTGCAACGTATCGGCGTGATTTTGAAAAATGGAGAAAAAAGAGTTTCGAGTGGTTATCAAGCATTTTATTTCAAAGGTTGGAATGCGACTTAAGTGAAAACTGAGTTAGACGAGGTGTACGGTGACTCTGCGCCATGTTTTGCCACTGTTTCCAACTGGATTAATGAGTTAAAAAGAGGTTGCAGGAGCACCGGGATGAACTACGTTCAAAACGCCCAAAAACGGCAACTGATTAGGAAAACGTGGAAAAGGTGCGGAAAATCGTTGCCGCAGATAAGCGAGTGAATATTAGGGAGATAGCGGAGGCCTTGGGGATCAGTTTAGGTAGTGTGCATTTCATCCTGCACGAAAACTTGAAGATGAAAGAGCTTAGAGAAAAATGGCTGCCGCATTTGCTCAACCAAGGCCGGATTTTTGGCGCAGATTCATGACCGTCGATGAAAGCTGGGTCCATCACTACACTCCCGAGACCCAAGAAGCATCTTGCCAATGGTGTGCACCTGATGAAGGACCTCCGAAGAGGGTGCGGACAACGGCATTGACCGGAAAGGTGATGGCTACAGTTTTTTAAGACCAACGTAGAATAATGCTGGTCGACTACCTTGAGAGCGGTGAAACGATCACAGGAAAATATTAGGCAAGACTGTTAGACTGCCTTTAGCAAGAACTCATCGTGAAACGGCCCGCTTTGCAGAAGAAGGTTGTCCTGTTTCACCAGGACAATGCTCCTGCACACAAGTCCCGGCAAGCATCGGCAAAACTGGCCCAACTGAGGTTCAAACTTATTGAACAACCTTCCTATTCTCCAGACCTGGCCCCCTCTGATTATTTCCTCTTCGGACATTTGAAGAATAGTCTCAGTGGAAAGCGTTTTTCCAGCAATAAAGAGGTTAAGGCTGCTGTCAATGCCTATTTTCAGTCTAAAGACGCGGAATTCTACTTAAGAGGTATAAAAGCTCTGAAATCTTGGTGGGAAAAGTGTATTGAGCATCTCGGGGAGTATATCGAATAAGATAAATTTAAAAACATGATTTGGAAAATTCTTGGTTTTCATTCTAAGAACTTATTGAACTACCTGTATAAACAGATTACTGCAATACACTGTTCCTACACGAGCTTAGTGCTTTAAAAGGTATTGCCAATAATAGATGATCGTTTTATAATGGACAACGCGATAGCAGGCGTAGTGAGGTTAGCCTACGTGTCGATCGTATACAATTCTGCTGAGAATCTGACCTTTTTGTCTACAGGTTTGGGAAATGCAATTAGACGCAAGGCGTGGGACCCGCCTTGAAAGGAGCGCTTGCTTAGGGGTTCATGTGCAATACCGAAGGGCCCTTTTTCCACCGCCTACGCAACTGACGGTGCTGTTTGTGATAAACTATCGTTTGTCTCGGCGGGAGCCGCTCGGTCTACGTGACTACTTGACCACTTGCTCGCGTCTACCAATTCATGCCAAGCAAATCCTGTCTCCGCATCATGGTAGCTACCTTTCTCGCCATCCAGTTTCAGCCTTTTACAGATACTAGCATTTACACCATTACTTACATGACCGTTCCTGCCAACTGAGTGTTGCATCTTGTGACGTCTTTTTTCCCCCACAAATGTAACACATTATGTGTATCGGCCACTTCGTTACTTTTGGCTGTCGGCAACTCCGTTACTTTGGCTAGCAATAAACACATATGCATTTCAGACCGTTATGAAATTGACCTACAAGACATCCGTATAGCGGGTGTTTCTCGCCTTATTTGTTTTGAGAGCTGTTTTTTTTTTCGTTTGCCTTTTTCCTAGTATGTATAGCTTTGGTTGGCACTAACACGGCTTTTGTTGGAATCGTCTTAAAGAACTGCTCTACCCACATTGCCAGCATCTGCTATGTCTTAGTAAGTATTTATTTTTGTTGTTATATATATATATATCTATTTGGGCATCGAGGTCTCAACTTTTGCTAGCAGTCGTCTCCCGCTAGCCTACCTCCTCCGATTTTTGGCATTAGCAGCGCAATGTTAGTCTGTAGCACAGGCTACGAGGAACACACCGAAGTGTTTACTGTCATGATATCAGTCAATTAATGTTATGCTGATCTAACGTTATGTTTAGATATTCCGTTTTTAAGGGCCAGGAATACCAGATGCTCTAGTATTCACTCTGGTACAAGCTTCACAGACAATACTCGTATGCCCTGTTTTAAGCGCCTACTTAGCCTTGCTCTAATGGAAAGGAATCTTTGAAAAAGGCAATCGTTTCTATCCTGTTTGCTAGGTTTTTGAATTCCACAAGTCCGTTATACACTAGGTTCCATAATGTAACGCCTAAATTTGACCTCTAACAAACGCCAATGGCGGCCTTGTATCGAGCCCGAATCCTGTCATTTCTCCTCTTCGCCTTCCTCGACACTATTTTCATTGCTGTCGGCACTGACCTCCCTTCTATTCGTTTGTATTGCTTATTTAGTAGTATAGTAAAAAGTGTCGTTTACCATTGTTAGTCTATTAACGATAATAAGCTTTTGACGCTATATTCGAATCGGTCCGTGTGCCCCTGGGGTTCCTTCCGGCTTCCCGGGCAGAGCAGCTTAGAGTTTCTCCGGAAATCCTCAATTTCGCTTTTGTTTGTTTGTCATCATGAAAGGTGTTAGAAGGTTCCTACATAAACACTTTAAGAGCCTCGGGCCAGTTAACTATAGCCAACTAGCTTCGATAGCCAACTATAAGTTTCGCCTAACCTTGATTTCGGTCATTGAATCGCTTATGTCGTAGACGCTTTACTGCAAGCTATTCTTACTACTTACTGTTGTTCCATTCTAACCGCGCCTGGATTTTAGATATTTTTGTACACAACACTTGTACTTCCCAAATTCACCTACTGCTATCGGGTTTCAGAAGAGTCTTAACTAGCTACAAAATCACTAGTCGGGCCAAAAGTATGTTCCTCAGGCGCCTTTGGCTGAAGTGCCCCGAGGTTTTACTACTGATATTCTACCTAGTACTTAGAGCAACCCTTTCAACAGCGCATCCGAAATGTCATACGATAATTCTCTAATTGTCAACTGCTTACACAATTCTTCAACGATAGATTCACCAACCTGCAGAGACATTACGAAGACATCGAAGGCGACGGCCAGCTGTAATCACATAAACGATTTGTTCGCTTGGCGTGTGCGCACGCTGAGCCTGACCGCACTCACTTTTTCAAATGCAGCTAATAGAGCAGCGCGACGCTCATATTCACTCAATTTTATTACTGTCCCACACATCATTTTATAAAACATAATATAAAACGCCTTTATTTGCACAAATAATTGCACAATCGTTGTTTTGTGCACGGAAGGATAGATGAAGTAAGTCATAGTAATCGTGTTCGATAGGAGAACAGATTAGAAACCTTGCTAATCTATCCACCTTGATATAGGCCAGACAAACATGTTCTTTAGATGTTCAGTGCGTGCAACTTCGGATAGACGAAGCACCGGCTCTTAAAGAGTTTGGTGTAATGTTAAAGAAGCTTAGTGCTAGAGTTGCGCGTTGCGACTGAAGTCTCAATCGCACGTTCCAGCTTGACAGTATTGCGATTTATGGAAGATTCATGTCTTCGCGACTTAAAGAACATCTCCGACGGACCATTCTTATGGTGTTGCTAAACCATGTGCTGGTAAATAAGTAGTTATTGTCTACAATAAAATATCTACAATAGTTGTTCATTAGGGCCAGAGAAGATTTGACTACTTATGTTAGTTGACGGCTGAAATCGACCTTAGCAGACACATGAACACCACGGAAGCTAGTTACATTTAATGTAGCTAGTGTAACACTATCAACTACATAGTCATAACTAAAGGATCATTATTTAAGATAACGCATGCATGCATAGATAGCTGCATTCCGTTTTCGGGACGCCAGCGCCTAATACCATTCCCAGCTGGTTGAAGTTTTATGTGATCGCCTTGGTTTTAAATTTTTCTTAAGACAAGGGCGATGCACGTCTTGAGGTACTCCTAGGGTGCAGTGAATGAGTGACTGAGATCACAATTTACCCTCACGCGAAACGACCGATTCCGTAAATAAGAGCGAACCCCGTTCTCCGTGAAAGCATGTATAGTAATGCTCTCCAGTTTCTTAAATAGCGAACTATATTCAACACGGTCAAAATCACCCTTCTTGTCAGAATATACACAACTCGTATTTTTTTGCATATCTGCTATCGTTGTGTTTTCTCTTTTTAAACTTCTAAGACATTTCTCTATTTTCTTAGGGTGCAACAAGCGAAATGCCTGGTCTGCCCTTGTTTCTCCTCCGAGTCGTATTGCCTATTTCTATTATCCTACTGGCCACTATTCGGCAAAGGTGGATTTTATCCTGTATCGGCTTCCTTTAACACCCTTCTATGACTTCCATCTGTTAAACTGTTACATTTAATCTCTATGTTAACGTGTTCCCAAGGCCTCACTTCCCGAATCTTCTCTAATCCAAACGTAACATAATGTTCACCGCTCAGGCTATTTTACCACCTCTCACACCTTTCAGTCTTTCTGTATCTGCGCTATTTTACCTAACACATAGTTAGGTTTATGAATGGTTATTATTTGGCTAGGTCGCTCGATAGTGGGGGTTCCTTGACATCCACTAATCGTTTCCGTGCTACTCACTTTATAACCGCACACCTGGTTTGATTGATTATATTGCTACTAAGTACACTACTAGAAGTCTTTTCCACTCCGCCAGATGCTCCATAAGCCGTACTAAATGCTGCGCTTGAACATGTAAATTGGAACCCACTTCTGCAGTTGGCAAGATAGGCCGAAAAGCACTATGTCCAGAGACGCTGGGCGTATTGTTTCACCCAGCTTAAAAATGTCGTTGTCCTAATACACAAGCCGACATAAACTCGAAAAAAATCCGCAAGATTGCCGCTCCCATGAATAGTCTTCCGGTTATCCAGGTTTGGTATTTATGGATAATCGCACCCTCTTCAAGCTTATCCGCAAAGCTTCTAATACATAGGTACCTCTATTTGGTAAAAAATATCAACTGTCTAAGGCTACTATTTTGCGGTGTCCTCGTCTTCATCTATAACCCACCTTTAATTCTTCTCTATCTTGCTGGTGCCCTGTTATGCTCACCTATTAACCGCAAACTACTTCACATTCGTCCACTTTTTGTTTCAGATTAAGTAATACGTAGCCCGGCCTTACTATTTTGTTGAAATCCTCTTGTGTCTTTAGGCAAAATTGTGGCGCTCCGTGTATCCGTTAGGTGTGGAAGATTGTTTTTGCTCACGGCTATAATCATTTTTTAGTACTGCGCAGATTGTTGTTGCAAATAATAAAAAAATATGAAAAGTCTATTAGACTAAGAGATTCGTGCGTACGTTTTAAAACCTTCTCCTAAATGCCGTTCTGTAGTCGAGACTGCTACGCTCTGCTTTACAACTTAATGCAACACGTCGAAGGAATTTGGACTGAACTTTCTCAATTGCGTTAATATGCTTCTGCTTCCCTCTGACCTCACAGCTGTAAATTATTTTGGAAACTACTAGACTATTATAAAGGCTGACACAAAATATTGAACATTTAAAAACAAAGCAATGAAATATAATATTACATATAAGATTAGCAAATTGAATAGTTTGTGCGTTGTGAATGTTAAAATCTACTTCCTGTGTTCACCGTCACCCCAAGATCGCGAATGCTAGGTATCTCTTCTCCTTCAAGTGTGTAAACGTGGTCCTTCTTTAAACAGCGGCCCGTTTAGGGAATCAATATTATGATATCAATTTTGGCGCACCAATCGGAGATAGAGTCAATTAATCTCTGTATTTTTCCTCTCTCGTTCTCTTTGCCAGATGTCCCATAAAATGTAAAACCATTTGCGTCGAGTGCGTAATGCTTTTGGGTATAACGTTTATTCATTCATTTATTAATCACCTTTGTTAGGTATATAGTCAAATACGTTTATAAAACCTAAAATGAATACACAGAATAACAATGGGTCTATACATTGTCCTTGAGGCACGCCCGAGGGACTCACCCCAAACCAACTAAAACTGTTCTTAATCCGCACACAGATTGTCTGATTATTTAGATAACTTAACACCATGAAACAGTGTGCTTGTCTATATTTAGATCAATTAATTTCTGTAAACGTTGAAAATAGTTTACTCTGTCAAAGGCTTCCAAATGCCAAAATAAGAACAATCAAATGCTTTATTTTTGGTATTATAAAACGGCTAATCTTTGATAATTTCAATTAGTTACGTGGCTGTGGATTTATCTTTAGCAAAGCCCTGTTGCTGATCGTCAAGCACTTCCTTAGACAATATAAAGCTAAACATATTATCCACAAGAATTTGTGGATAATATGCCACGGGTCTATAATTATCAACACTCGACTCGAGGTCCATTTATGTATAAACGTAATTACGGATTTTGTGGATGCGTAATTTTAGTCACTTGTTAGTATAAACCGTTTGTTACACAAGAATTCTTGGAAAACTAAAATTACTAACAACTAAAATTGGTTTAGCACTATCACATATACTTTCAAAAGGCATAAAAACATGCCATTCTGACTAAACATGATTTTTAAAACATGTACAGCGCTAATGCTGTATTATCATGACCAACTTGACTTTACAAAACTTAAACGTTTTTCTAACTAATATACAAACGCCACCTGCTCGGGAACCCCAGTAACACCGGGGTACTGAGTATACCAGACCACAGGTTAATTCACTATTTATCGCATGTCTTATCACTCCTACACCGCACTAGGCTTCAGTTATAAAAAAATATATCAATATTATGTAAGGTGGTATATGAATTGAGTAACTAAACATAATCAAACTTTCCAATCGTGCATTGAAATATCACCATTTCAGAGCGCAGTTAGCCACGGAGAGAGGGTGTGGGGGAAGCAGAACGGCTCGACTGAATGGGGCGATTCGTTTCTGTGGTAGACCAAAGGGTTCGGGGCGAGGGATTGGATGGTTTCTAATGGCTGATTGAAATAGGACTTAATTTTATGTTTTTACGGAGCTATTAATTTGTCCTGAAAATAAGAGTTTCACTCCGCCATTCTACGACCACCTTTGTATGACGCTTGTGCAAGATTCAACTAGACGAGTATGCCCAGATGGCCAACCGAGCACCATGAATTTCAAAATGCAATTCATTTACATGCATACTTTTGGATTTCGTTCTCTCTTTAACTAAATTATTTAAAAACATTGATACTTGTAATACACTTACATTTCACTTAGTTAGTTAAGGCACCCGCACTCTTCTTCATACACCGCTACAATCAGACTGAAGCACACGATTATCCGAATATTATTTTTGTAGACGAAGCTGACGAGATTGCTAAGAACGCTCTCAATCTCGAACCATACTTCCGAAATAGAACGACTTTTTTGTGCATCTCTGTTTATCACATTATTTAATCCCAAATGGATAATACCTAGATTAGAGCGATGAGTATTACGGCGTAATTTACCTAAAGCATATGCAATTGTGGTACGCATAATCGCCCCTCGCCCATGACCATTAATATTGCAACGTTTGCTCATCCCACTAGCGCTCATCGCAAATGTTTTAGCACGCTACACTTTCGAGCTTCCAATAACTGGTACGCTTTTGGGCGGTTCATGCTCCACTCGCTGTAACAGCTGCGCGCCGTTTGGATTGGCAATTTTTTCTAATTCATCTATTTTTGCTTTGATTTTTTTTCGGTCTCTATTATTGTTGTTCGGTGTACTGTTGATGCTAATCTTGCTGCTGCTCCTCGCGCTTCCTCTGTCTCTTCTTTGCCACGTGTTGACTTCTTGTTGTTACTATCTTCCATTCTCCGGTTGTCGTCTCCCGCTCTTTTTTTTCCCGTCTGGCTATCTTCCACGATCTACCCACTCCCACCGGTTCCTTTAGCCATCGGCAGCGGGGGCTTGCTTGTCCTCTTGCAACTTACGTCACTAGTGCAGCCGACTTTCAGTTGTGACGTACGCTGACTCAGCATAAGTATTTTTATTTAATTAAAATAGTTTTTACGTCAATTCTTAGGAAAGATTGATTCGGCTGAACATGCGTTGAGCAGGGATCACATCCGCAAGTGCAAGTGTCAGAGTCGCCGTTTTTTATTCCGTCGCGGCTACAACATGCTACTCTAAATTCACGATATCCTTTTGTAAAGTTTATATGTCATCTTGCCTTAATAGATAAATTTACTGTTTTTAGTTTTATTGTAATTTAGAAGAATATATATAATGCTTCACGGCGTTGCTGCTCGTCGACCTAGTTGCTCCTTCTGCGCGCCGTAGCCGCTCTATCGCTCATGTCCGTGAGGAAGTCCTGGCGCCCCCTGGCGCGAAGGTCCGGGTCCATCCAGTCTCTCATACTTCCGAGCACTGAGGTCGCTTTACCTCTTTGGATCTCCAGGGACAGTCGCTGGGAGAAGAAGGCGTGCGCCCTCTTATCCATCGTCGCCTGCCGTAACGCGTCGCCAACCCGAGAGATCAATGTTACCGTAAGGGGCCCAGGGCCACCCATCGTCTCGAACGCAAATGGCGAAAAGTGGTGCGCCCGACTTAGGCCGCATACTTTCTTATCTTTGAGGTCTCAGCTCGCGAAACGGCAGTTTCCGGACGGAACGCGCCGGGACCGACAAGGGAAGGGGTCAGAGAGTCGGTCACCGTCGCATCCCACACCAGGGAACGACCCTTATAGAAGAGTATCAAAGTCATACCGTCGGGGCGCTTACCGTCGTCTCTTGAAAGCCCAGGTGGTTCCAGGACGCAGGGAATCCCCGCCCTTTGCTGCGATTCTTGCAAGCATTTCATTGAGGGCAGTGTATCTTGGGCGCCGGCCCGCTACGTGAGCGCAAGACAGACCGTGTCTGGCGAGTCGCCCGACGGGCTCGCCACAAGAGCATCTGTGTGGCTCAACCAATCAGCCCCCAATCTCAGGCCAACGCATATCCAGGTGGATTGGTCATCAAGGCGAGTACCCAGTGAGTCAGCGGGTAGTGCATGCACCCAGTCGCTTGCTCCTGGTCATCCCCGCATTCTTCAAGCAGCGAAACTAAGCGAAGCTTCGTGGGCCTTCTCGGCCCAGGTCCTCTGGCAGGCTAGTCTATCGGGACCAGGCGATGAAGCTTGAAGTCCAGTCGCTATATCGTCACGAGCCGCCTCGAACATTGCCTGAGCCGCCGGCGGGAGCAGGCGCTGGACATTTTCTGACGTAGCAGGCATCGAGGCAGCCACGGCCGGGCCCGCCAAGGATCGAGCCGAGGGGGAGACCAAGGCCGCCTATGGACGTGGGGAGGGCCGCCTGGCGCACCTCTCGTGGTCGTAAGTTTAGACTCAGCACCGTCTGTAGGGCCTCCACCACCTGGTCGTCGAATGGTTGGAGAAGATGGTTCAAATCGCCTGAGCAGTCTATGGACCGTAAAATATGTACGATGCGGCACGCGGAGAACGACGAGAGAAGCAGGTAGAGTCCTTGGTGGGCTCCAACAAGCGGAAAACGCTTCTACATCGCCCACAATTTGTCCATTAAGGGGTCGAGTTGTCCCGGCAACGCAGAGGGCAGAACCGGTGCGCCAAGAAGGTTTATTTCGTGGTCAGCCACGACTCTACACCCCGGTAGCAGCTCGAGCAAGGCCCTTAATGAGGGGTCGTCTGGGTCTGTCCCCGGAGCGAACACCTCGCATTTGGCCGTGTTCGGCACCAGACCACTGACTGCCTCGAAAGCAAGGACTCTGCGCACCTCATCGAGCAAGTCCACCATCGGTCCACCAAGTGTGCCATCGTCTAGGTACCAAGCGTTGAATGGCACTTGAACGGAGGTTAACCAGCTCACGTATCCCCAGGCTGAATAGGCCGGTCCCCCCCTGCTGTATGCCCGATGCCGAAAATAACGTCTTGGCGCCAAACAACAAGACGGATGGCTCTTTGGTACGCGTGTTCTACTAAGGTGAAGAGTTCCGGGACTGTATCCCGAACCGCACGAAGGAGCTGATCCCTACGGATGGTGTTGAATGCATTGCATACTGTTTTTAGTTGTTTTAACAGTAATATTACACGGGGAATGTGCTTGTATGTGCGCGTCTTCATAAATATTTTGGGCATTAACAAGTTAAATTACCTATTCATTATTAATAATAATTACTAGTCCGCTAAATAACAGTCAGCGCTTGTGAGCGTATTCCAGCTAATAGATACAAAGTTTGTCTGTGTTCTTTACTGTTGTTCACTTGTTTTTCAATTATCAATGTTCATTTAGAATAAACCCGTGAATGTTTCCTAAGGTAATGGATTCCTTAGGCAGTTCAGTTTACAATAAGAAGCTACATAAAGTCAGTCTATCCTGATTTCAACCTACGTCGGTCCTACATGCATGACGCGAATTTAACACTCGCTCCGACCTACCGTGTCGCACACTTGTCCTGTTTGTTTTCACTCTGCGATTAGAGCTGAATGATGCTTCCAGCCAGTCAATTGCCATATCTAATTATAGCATAAACTAGTGTAGCAACTTCTATTTTACGAAACATTAAATAATAATAATAATAATAATAATAATAATAATAATAATAATAATAATAATAATAATAATAATAATAATAATAATAATATTATTATTATTATATTATTATTCTGCGCGCGGATTCTAAAAAACGAAGGAAGTATCTCGAGCTATCCAGAAGCTATCACTTTGTACCCATTACATTAGAGACGCTCGGCCCCATCAGCTCAGGTACAGCGAAAATCCTGAAAGATATCGGTAAACGCATAGCAGATGTTACGGGCGATCGACGCGAGGCCATGTTTTTGAGACAGATGATGTCTTTGGCCGTTTGTAGAGGAATGTGGCTTCCATCATAGGCGGCCATGAATGATTAGAAAGCGACCGGAGCAGGATAAACCTGGCATAAACGTTCATACCCCACAATTGTAATAACTGAATGTGATAATAAATAATACTAATAATAATAATAATAATAAATAATAATAATAATAATAATAATAATATAATAATAATAATAATATATAATCATCATCATCATCATCATCATCATCATAATGGCAGTTTGCAGATGGAAATGCCGCGTCCGATATTAGGTGCGATGGGCTGAGAATAGCTAGATGGTTAACCATGAAATAACGAGGATACACATTCACACCTCACAATTGTATTGTCCGAATAATAAATTAATAATAATAACACTCTGCAAGATGGCGGCCACCAGACGGACACAGTTTTTGTGTGCTCTAGCATTGGTGTATTTTAACGAAAAGCTTGACTTCAAAAAGAGGGTACTCCGGCAGCCAAACGCGCAAAGTGCTTCAAACTACCATCAAACTAAAGTACTACCACAACAGATGACACGGTAAGCGTTTTAAAGCATCTACCTCGGACGATGCTTTAGTAAGACACAACTCATTCGTTCACGCACTTGTAATTATGCTGTTACTAGGCTGGAGACATCGAGAGCAACCAGGCCCTCCATGTGTGTCTTGTGGTGGTGATATTCATCAAGTAAAAGACCGCACTGTTTGTGAGGGCTGCAGAGTAAAGCACTTCATACTCATTGTGCATACCAGATACCTGATCGATACACTACAAGCTGCAAGTCATGCTTTTGGAAAGAAGTAGCTGTTACTGTGACAACTAACAGCGCAAGTGTAAAACCAAACTGTGGCTGCCTAGCGATCTTTATTCACTCCAAAAGAAATTGACGAGCTAACAAAAACCGTCAATAAGTTAGTCACAGGCAATATTGGCAGCACCATTGCCATAACACCAGCTGTCCGGGCCAGCAACAATCACCCAGCACCGCAAACGACAACAAACATACAAATGTGCAAGAAACAATACTCAGCAACAGTTCGCATGCAAGCATCAACACCGGGACCCCTCGACGTCTGCGTATTCAGACGTGCCAAACAACATGGAAGCCGCAACGGTACGTTCACACCAAGTGGAGGACGCAAGAATGCATGGCGGACAGTTTGGAAGAGGAGGACACGTGACGAATCGTGAAACAACGTGGCAACAACTGGCACAAACAAACTGACAGATCTGAAAGTTGTAGACGTTCAAGACGTGCCCGAAAGACCCTCGCATGAAAGCACTATTTGTAAGCCGCCTCAGCTTGTCACATACATGTGAGGATATACAACAATATGTTAGCTCGGATTGTGGGTAACGATGTGGACGTTAAAGTGACAAAACTTTCAGGAATAAACCAGGCATATTATAATAGTTTTCACATAAATATAGCAGCTAACAAATTTAAAGAACTATTGGACCCTGGGATGTGGTCGGAGGGATACACTTCCGTCCTTATCGCGGACAATTAAAACCATTTAGAATATACGACGCAGAGAAAAACGACGACGCTGGAACTAAGCGCAGCAGGCAAACTGAAGAAGAGGACGATATCACAATGATAACTTCAAGAGATTGACAACAGGCGTATAAAGCAGCCCGCAAAACACACCACAGCATCAATTAAATGTATGTTATGGAACGTTGAATTCATTAGAATCATTATATAAGTAAGCAGGCGAAAACGATTTTCTTGACATGATATTATGTTTTTAACCGAAACGTTTGTGACAAATCCAGCAAATTTTATTCAGTTTACACAACACAAAATATATCACGGACTTGCACTTAGTCTCAAGGAAGAGGCCGACCTAAATGGCGGTGTGGCTATCGCCGTCAGAACCGACCGAGTGCTCACACGTACTCAAATGCACTGCAACGAGAATTAGTTCTGGAACTAGAAGAAATTACCTGGTATGCATATATAGCCCACCATAGACAGGCAACCCGGCTGATATAATTACACGATGTTGGGGACGCATAACTTATTGTAAAAGACAAATAAGCACATTGTTATAGGGGGTGACTTTAATTGCGACCTATTAAAAGATAACGCACGAAGCGCAGCTTTTATATCAGGAGTGCATGAGCTTGGATTGCAAATTGAAAACAACACACATGAGGCTACGTACGCCAGCTGGAATGGAAAAAGTGCCGTTGATGTAGTTTTAAACTTCAGCACAGCAGCCACAATCAATAATCAGCGAGATGCACTCAACACCCTCAGCACATCGAAAACACTATAAAATAACTTTCCATTTGCACCGATCCAACAAGCCCAGTGTACCCTCAGCACATACCCCTCAGCCGCTCCCTGAACCCCCAGAAATTACAGCAAGCACTACAACTCATTCAGCCAACAGACGATATCAATGTAACTGAAAGAGCTATCCGGTGGGCAATCCAGATTTCATGCGTAAGGAATCGTTATACAGACCAACTACACACAAACCATGGTTTGATGAACAGTGCAAAGCCATAAAGTATACTATTTGCAGTCACACGGATTTTAGTCCGGAGGGATACAACGACTCGCTGGTAGAAACGGAATTTTAAAAGATTAAGCAAACAAAGAAACAAGCCTATGACATAATTCAGCGTGTGACACGCGTGCAACAAAGCGCTACAAACCATGGATACTCCCTCCCCAAGACGAACCCACTCCACCAATCCATTAATCAATGATATAAGTGGGATACTTCACTTTTCGGCGCCTATACAGTGGTGATCTTCTACTACCCTCCGAGGGAGAATAACTGTGATTACGAGCATTTTACAGAAGAAGAGGTCGCCATGTAATCAAATCCAAACAAAATGGTAAATCTGCGGGTCCCGACCAAATTGTGTATGAAACATATTAAAGCAAATATACGTTCTCTGTGCCCGCCATTGACCAGCTTGTACAATGGATTTCTACGCAGCGGGCAAAATACCAGAAGAATGGAGAAAAAGTTTCCCTGCAGCCAATTTACAAAAAGAAGGGTGAAGCAACCGACCCATCAAACTACCAGCGGGCATGCACTATAGCGTCGTTTATAAAATTTTAACTTCCACTTGTTCTGTAGGAACGCTTATATGACGCCATAGGTCCAGATCTACCATGTGACAACATGGATTTCTAAGAGGGCGATCTACGTCGGATGCCGTTGCCTTATGTTAGAACACGTAAAGACCCGCCAAGATCAAAAGAGATGACATATGCCGCTTTTATCGATTTTAAGACTGCATTTGACTGCGTTAGAAGAGACAAACTTCTTAAAGTACTTCAAACCCGATATTCTATAGAGGGAACTATGTATAATCTAATACGTGACATGCTGCAAGCGAACTTAATTATTATTAAAAGCGGAGCTCATTATGTCAGCAGGCCAGTAGTACAGAAAACTGGAGTAGTCCAGGGAGATTCCGCAAGCCCATTCCTCTTTATATTGTATATAGCTGGCTTAGCGGACGCCCTCAGAAATGTAAAAGCAATACATGCATTTTATGCTGACGACTTAGTAGTGCTTGCAAAAACACGAAATCACTTGCAGTTTTATCTCCAGGAAGCCTCAGATTGGTGCCAAGAACACCAATTGACAATCAACATAGCCAAAACAAAAATACTACGATTTAGTAAAGGCGGATCGTACGCTGCAGATGACCGGTGCATCAAGATAGGGGAGTAATGTTGAACTCGTGAATCACTTTTGTTATCTAGGGATAACAGTGACCCCCCGGCTGTCATTCAGCAGACATATAGAGGAAATGCGTAGCAAGGCTACGGCGGCCATGATTTTAGTGGGAGACGTTACTGACATAGACCTAAAAATTGCGCTAAATTTATTTAGAATAAAAATGGTTCCTATAGTAAATACTGCCTTCCCGCAATAGCACCTTATTTCACAATATCGGACCTTAAAAACATAGATAAAATAAATCTTATTTCATAAAGCGCACTTTAGGCTTGCCAAAGAACGCATCGGCCACGTTCGCACTGGAACTATGCCACGAACGCACACTAGTAGAGGATTTAGTACTGGACAAGATACCGTTCAGTACACAAATCTTAGAAGCCTACAGAGAATTTAGAGAAACCCGCAACATGGCATTTGTAATGGGTCTCTATGTTGAGGGTCCAGCTTTTTGCAGCAATAAGTGGAAACTGTCATCACAGAAAAATAGATCTCTAATATGCCGAACAACATGGCACGGCTACCACCACCTTTTGTGCTTAAGAGGAAATTGTTATGAATTGACGAATGCGTATGTAATATTGTGGCGAGTGCAATATCGGACGATACCACATACTCACTTGCTCGTTTATCGAACACACGTCACTACAAGACGTGTTAACGATATTATTAGCCTACAAAATGATATGTGAACTTTTGTAATACACTACCAATTTATGGTGAATAAACTTGAAACTATATAATATAA
>QVRM01001933.1:0-97641 GCA_003439945.1 Dermanyssus gallinae
CTACCGATGGCCGATGCGAAGTAAAAAGAGTGTATATGGAGGCGGAGAGACAGAAACTTTACACAATAGTTTCTAACCGTTTTTCGAATCTAACCGTCGATTTTCCCAGCTTTGAGCAAACGTCGACCGCGAGCTCAACCACCACGAGCAGGGATGGGCAGAAATCATACGCCGACGTAGCGAGGCCCGCCGGCCCACAACCGGTACTTGACAAGAATGGTGAAACATTGTACCACCTTCCGCCGCCTATTCCACAGAAGAAAACAGTGGCCAAGCTCTTAAATAGACATAGAAATGTCACTCGGCAAAATCAACAACAGCCGTTGCCTTCTCAGATTTCAACCATGGTTGACAATATCTTAAAGATAAGGAAAATTGTGAAAGGTCTACTAAGTGCCTGGCTAGAAGAAAACCCTGTGGTCGCAAAAGTGCTCGACTTTTTAGAATCCGAGCCTGGAAAGGCACTTTTGATATCAGCCATGGACGGTAAAGAGACACCAACGCCCACTATTTTAATAGAAAACCTCAGCGAAGAAGAGCATCAAAACACTACGAATTTACCATGAGCTCCCAACCTCCAGCCCATATCAATAAATAACGTTACTGAATCACGATGGAAAACACTTGCAAGTCTCCTAGACGAGTGTAACCGTAATATTAGACAGTACGATACACCACTCGATACAGATCACGATAGGGGAAAGATGGCAGAGCGCAAATTGGCCGAAGGCGATGTGCGTTCCGCCGCACGGATCTTGCTTTCGACCGACTCTTTTGCACTATTCAACGATCACACGGAGCAGGAATTAAGAAGAAAGCACCCCCTTCCATTATCAGATACAAGCGAACACTTAGGATCCCTCCACGCACCATTAACAACAGGAAGACACATGATACATCATAAATTGGTTTCTGACGCCGTCCGATCTCTCGCCGTAGCATCGGGATCTGCATTAGATGGGCTGCGCCCCCGACATCTCCGGGACATGCTAGACAACTCAGTACCCTCATCCGGGAGACTTCTAGAAGAAGTCTGCTCCCTGGTAGCCTCGGCACTAAACGGCAGCCTGCCTTCTCTATGCCTGACAATATTTTACGGGGCAAACCTTACGGCCCTAAAAAAGAAGGACGGCTCAATCAGACCCATAGCATGTGGCCTCACCATCCGAAGGCTTGTGGCAAAGATGGCTATCGCCATTAGTAAAACTTCTATAATGAAAGCGTTAGGACCAAGGCAAGTAGGGGTCTCTATAAAAGGAGGTGCGGAAGCAGCCGTTCACGCTGTACGAGCATATATCGAAACAGACGGTCCTGTGCGGGTTCTAGTCAAGCTAGACATTAGCAACGCTTTTAACACAATACGACGCGACGTAATATTAGAAGAAGTAAGACTTCAAGTACCAGAACTCCTGCCGCTAGTATGGCAAAGCTACAAGGATCCATCACTTCTATCCTGGTGCGACAAAGAACCACTAAAATCAACAAATGGAGTGCAACAAGGAGATCCACTGGGCCCCGCCCTGTTTAGCCTAGGAATCTCCAGTTTAGTGGCACAAATGAGAAGCCCGCTAAACATCTGGTACCTGGATGATGGTACATTAGGAGGGCCGGCAGAAGTGGTGGCCGCTGACTTACTCAAGGGTTGCCGTTTGTGAATGAAGGGAGGACAGTTCTCAATCTTTCCAAATGCGAAGTAATAACGGTTGGGGCGGACACTAAAGAACGAGACGGGGCATACGAAACAATTGCTGCCGTTTTACCAGGCTGCAGGCGAGTTAACCCGGTCGAGTTAGAGGTTCTTGGGGCTCCACTTAGTCCACAAAGTATTTTCAAGACCTTAGGAGACAAACGCCGCGCGTTGCTACAGACGCGACCTCGTCTGTTGGCTATGCACTCACAAGCGGCACTATGCCTTTGGAGGTATAGTTTAGGTTCCCCTTAATTCAACTACACACTACGCACTTCACCGACAAGCCAATGTCCCGACGCCCTGCAATCGTATGACGACTCTACGAGGGACATATTGAGCGAAGTTCTCAACATTGACTTCACGGACAGTACGTGGCGAAGAGCAAGTTTCCCCATAAGAAAAGGTGGACTGGGTATTCGATCAGCAACCGAATTGGCCCCCATATGTTACGCAACGTCATTAATAGAATTTGGTCAGCTGGCTGAGACGCTAGTTGACCCGAGTGCTCACCACCGGTTGTACACAGCTAAGCAGAAGTCAGAGTCACTGGTCAAACTAAGATTGGATCCAGGCCCTTGGGAAAAACATACAACGCAGAGAGTGCTGGACAACATCTCATTCCGCATGGTGTCGGCTCTAAGAATCTGCGGGCAAATATGCGAACCTCACATTTGTAAGGCCTGTGGAAAAGCAGTGGAGAAGGATGGCCTCCACCCATTGAGCTGCATCAAGAGCCAAGGTCGGGCCCCTAGGCACACCGAAATAAACTCAATAATTCAAAGAGCTCTCCGAAAAGCGGGGTACCTAGCATGCTGGAACCCAGACTAGGACTACATGACGATAAAAGGCCTGAGGGTGTGACCATTCCGCCGTGGGAAAAAGGCAAATGCCTGGTTTGGGATGCGACCGTATCTTGCACGGCCGCACCGTCATATTTATGCCACAGCGCGACGGAGGCGGGATGGGTTGCCGAACATGCAGAAAAAGAAAAGTGGCGTATATACACAGAGTTAGAGCCTAGATACAATTTCGTGCCGATTGCAATGGAAACATTGGGCCCGGTCAGCAGAAGTACAAGGAAATTTATAAAAGACTTAGGTGATCGAATACGAGCAAACACCGGGGATATACGCGAAGACGAATTTTGAGGCAGCTGCTTTCACTGGCAGTTTGCAGAGGAAATGCCGCGTCGATATTAGGTGCGATGGGCTGAGAATAGCTAGATGGTAACCATGAAATAACGAGGATACACATTCACACCTCACAATTGTATTGTCCTAACAAATAATAATAATAATAATAATAATAATAATAATAATAATAATAATAATAATAATAATAATAATAATAATAATAATAATAATAACGCTGGGTGGAACTGGGCCCTTCACAACCACTCTAATTTCCCAGGTTGGCGACGCTTTACAGCAGGCTACGATGGACAAGAGGGCGGGCACTTTCTTCTGCCAACGGCTTTCCCTAGAGATTCAGAGAGGTAACGCGATTTCGGTGCTCGGAACTATGAAAGACTGGATAGACCCGCGTCTTCGCGTCAGGGGTCGGGCAAGACTCTCACTCGGATACGAGTGATAAATGAGGAGTGTGCCATCGGTGCCGTGGATTTAAACATTTACATGTAAATAATAATAATAATAATAATAATAATAATAATAATAATAATAATAATAATAATAATAATAATAATAATAATAATAATTATTATTATTATATAGGACCGACATAGCCCGCCGGCAAATTTATTTGTCCATGTTGTCTGTTATCACAATGTGTCACATAACGCCCTGAAAACTAACGACTCAAGGCTCTAGGTCCAAGATGGGGCTGGTCCACCTGGCCAAAGTTCCTCTCACCGACGCAGCGTTCCCCCTCTGAACGTCTAACGACAAGCGCAGTAGTAAGTACTCCCCCGCTCTTTAGTCTCCTGTAGCAACCACCAATCTTCTCCCGACGTCTCTGAGTAATTTTTTGGTAAGTCGTTGGTCCCCCCAACGTCTCAAAAGCTAGAGGTGAGAACAAGTGGGGATACTCCAGGCTTGAGTACTTCCTGCACTTGGCTGTTTCTGCTAAGGCAACCGCCTGCCCAGGGCGGGCTGCGCCAGTACCGACCATTGAAGGGGCTAAAGAGTCGGTAACAGTCACGTCCCACACCAGCATCTGGCCCCGATCGAATGGGGTCAGAGTCATTCCGTGAGGCCTTTTTCCGTCATCTCTGACTAAGCCGGGGGGCTCCAGCACACATGGGTAGCCTGCCAACCGTAATCCTCTGCAGAACGTCTCGTTCAGGGCCGAGTGGCGTGCGATCCTGCCGGAACTCTGGGCGCAAGAAAGACCGTGGTGGCCTAGGGAGTCGACTTCGTCACCACAACCACAGCGATGGGGGCAAACCAGTTCTGCTCCCACTCTCAAACCGACAAATATTCGTGTAGACTCATCGTCTAAAAGGGTACCCAGTTGAAGACTCGGGAGGGCGTGTAGCCATACGCTTGCACCCGGCGAGGAGACGGCTTGTAACCTCGCGTTGTCCGCGTCGGAAGTTGCTCGGCTCCAGAGATCGCTCCATCGATGGTCGTGTGTCAAATCTGACCACGCAGACTGAAGAGAAGGGGTCTCCGGGAGAGTGCGATGGCTTATTATTATTATTATTATTATTATTATTATTATTATTATTATTATTATTTATTCAATTTTTCAGTATTTCCCTACCCAAACGTGTACCCGCGTAGGCTCACCCCCCCCCCCTTCTCAATCCATAGAGCCGATGATAGCGGCGGCGTTTCCCCTACACACTGCGAGCGAGAGTTGCTGACGCAGAAACTCGCCCTCGCGCTGGTCACCCGTGTTAGCACTAACTTTCTTGCTGATCGAGCCCATCGCTTCCATGGCGACGGGTACGAAGTGATATCTCCTCCCCAAATCAGAGTATTTGCGTTTCTTTGCGATCTCGGCATGTTCAGCAACCCACCCTGACCTGATGGCGCTGTGCATCATGTATGACGGTGCCACTGTACATTATACCGTGGCATCCCATACCAGGCACTGGCCGTTGGACCATGGCGGGATGGTGACGCCGTCTGGTCTTTTGTCGTCTTCGAGGCTCAACCTGGGCTCCAGGGTGCTTGGTATGCCGGCTCTACGAAGAGCCTTCTTTAGGATCGCGGTAATTTCCGCGTGTCTGGAAGCCCTACCAGGGCTTTTAGTGCAGCTCAAAGGGTGCAGTCCGTCCTCAACCACTGTTTTTCCACACGCCTTACACTCGTATGGCTTACATATGGGAGCGCCTATTCTCAGAGCGGCCACCATGCGGAAGGAGGTGTTGTCCAGCATGGTGCCCAGCTGTGAAGAAGGAAGTGCTCTTAGGAAGCCACTGCTGAAAGTGTCACGGGCAGCTATGAACACCGCTCTCTCTGTCGGGGATTGGATGTCATCTAAGATCGTGCGAGCGGTCGTTTGACACTTGTAGCTGTCAAGCATGTGCTGTGTAGGGTGTTGCTCCCAGGGGCCAGGGCCTATCGATTGTCTAGCTGCCAGCTCAGCTTCGTCCCTCCTTCCGCGCAGCACAGAATGAACATCCGGTTCTAACAACGTCTCCGCAAGCCCCGAGAACTCTATGATAGAGGCCGCGTAGCACAACGAAGCAAGCTCTGCCACGGACCTTAGTCCCAATCCTCCTTCGCTGAGAGGAAGTGTGGCCCTTTCCCAGGGTCTGTCGGGAAGGGCCACGTTTAGAACTTCACTCAGTATCTCCTTTGCCACCTCGTCAAATGCTTGCAAATTATCACAGTGCTGACCTGTGGGGGACGTGCGTAGAATGTAGTTTAGCCTAGGTGATCCTAGGCTGTATCTCCATAGGCATAAAGTAGCCTGTGCGTGCACCGCCAGTAGCCGAGTTTTGATACACCGGAGGGCGTCCCGCTTATCCAGGATAGTTTTCGAGATTTTCCGAGATCAAATGGGCGCTCCCAGGACTTCCAGGTCAAGCAACTCAATTATCTTTGTACTGAGCAGGGCGTCTGCAATGAGTTTGCATGCCTCATTATGCTGTTGGGAGGTTCCACCTACAGCTATGACCTTGCATTTTGAGGCGTTAAGAGTTAAGCCTCCCTCCTCAGCAAACTGTAGCACTTCGCGTACGTCGGAGGCCACTATGTTCGCTGGGCCGCCTATACCATCGTCTAGGGACCACACATTTAGTGAACTTTTCATGCGGGACACTAATCCTGAGATTCCTAAACTAAATAAGGCGGGCCCAATCGGATCTCCCTGTTGTACTCCGTTGGCTGAGAAATGAGGCTCACTCTCTCTCTAGGACAGCAGTGATGGCGTGCCGTAGCTCTGCCACGCTAAGCGAAACATTTGTGTAACTTTCGCTTTAACTTCATTAAGGATAACATCGCGTCGGATGGTGTTGAAGGCGTTTCGGAAATCTAGTTTTACCAGGACCCGTGGGGGTGCCTCTGCCTCCGTGAAAACCCGAGTTGCGTGTGCTGCAGCTTCAGCTCCGCCTTTAACTGAAACGCCAACTTGGTGAGGTGCCACCGCCTTCACGATTGCCGTTCTATTGATGGCAATCGCTACTTTGGCAACCAGCCTACGTAAAGTAAGGCCGCACGCTATCGGTCTAATGGAACCGTTTTTTTTCAGGGCTGTTCGTATTGTGCTGTTCAACATATCTCTTAGGTGTCGAGGACGTAATCCACCCAGTCCAGGGCCAGATGCTAGTGAGAAGGAGCGAACCGTATTAATTACAAGCTCTGGGAACGATGAAAGACTCATCCGTGGGAGGTTGCTCAAAGTTGATCAAGCGGTCCCTGACGTGAAACGCAGGAGAGGAGAGAGCAGGAGAGAGCTTCTAAGTTCCTGAGTCGTGCGGTCGTCATAAATATTATTATCGCCGAGGCAGGCAAGGTTAGAAAGAACCAGAACATCGGTTACCCGTACGAATTTCACCCACTTGCCTTCGAGACCCTTGGCGGGCCGGGTCCGTCTACTCGCAGTTTGCTACTAATTCTAGCCAGCGGAGATAAGTGAGCAAGTGATTTCCTCAGACAGCGTCTTTCGCTGCATGTGCAATGGGGCAATGCGGCCTTGGTTCGAGGAACCCTCCAGAAATGGCTGGTCCCTACACTAGACCCCCCGTAATGGTGCACACGTTCGCAGGGACCCAAATGTCATAGTCCAACCGTGAATGATTTGAAATTGAATAAATATATATATATATATATATATATATATATATATATATATATATATATATATATATATATATATATATATATATATATATATAAATAATAATAATAATATGTAGTAGTGTCGTCGCCATTAGCAACTTTACCTTACGAGCGGCTGAAATTCCCGGTCCTATCAAATACGGTATAATGATCTTAAGCACATGTTACATACATGGGCACGTGTTACACCCTCGATTTCTCTCTTTTACACACACAAACACATTTCGTTTCTGTCTCTCTATCTTTCGTCTTAATGTTAGTAGGTAATAAAACGTTTATGGTGGGGTTTCTATTAAAAAGGCTTTCATTGTTACTAGGAGCAGCTTGCGTCGTTCACTTCACTTTCGAGCAGCTAGATCTGTCTATGAAGATACCAATTACTCGAAGTAGACTCATCAGGAGAGTCAACTTTGAATGATCTTGCTCTTCTCGTTTCGAACTTAGACTACGTGTTTGTGGAAGGCGGGAATCAGCGTTGTCCTTAGCGACTGTATCTAAGGTTTGCCAACCTCAATGGTGGCTATGAAAGGACATCGTACGCCATAGATCCCAAACATGATCCATCGGCCGATGTTCAAGCTGTGTATTGCTGACTATTGCCCCCAGGAATAAAATGATACAACCAGCGACACTCAGCAGCAATGGCAGCAATAGTACACCGAGAGTAACAACAACAACAACAAAAGCAGCCACAACCATCATTACAAACACAGCAATCTTTACATTAAGCAGCAGCAGCAGTCGACAGTGAACAGCGGAAGCAGCAGCAGTCATAACAACATCATCAATACCCACAAAAGCAAAAACTGCGATACAAGCCTGCCGTAGCAACAACAACAACAGTAATAATCGTGGCGACTCCACGACAGCTACGGCCGCAACAATAGCAACAACCGTATAACTAGGAATACAACGGCAACAACAACAACAACAACAACACAAAAACTACAACAACTACAAAAACAACAACAACATTCTTCTGCTATTGCTGCTGCTGCTGGTGCAGCTTTTGCCTCATTCAATCGTGCCCTCATTCATGCATTCAGCGATGAGCGGGTCCTCGGTGTGCAGCCGCGCGGTGAGTCTTCGCTGTTCCACACTGAGCCTGTCGTCCTGTTGTTAGGCACAAGGCGAACATAAAGCCAGCAAGCCCCATTGCAAGCTCCCCACAACGAGCTCGCCAGGTCCCTTTATCTCCCCGGAGCTCTATCTCTACTCACTCTTTACCCCCTCCCCCCCCCCGCCTACTCCCTGTCTGTCGGCAACAGCAGCAGCGTTGACCCGGCAATGCAACGAACACAACAGCATGCTTTGTGGGCTGCGTGGGCTGACCTGGAACAAGCAACATAATTACGAAGCGAAGAAGTCTGTGTGGCCCACCGGAAGTGAGACCCGCTGTCTCGCACACCTTCGTCCTCCTCTGAACGCAATCCATTGTCTGGCCGTCAAAACAAAAAAGCAACGACAATAACGGCACAACTACAGCACGCATATCATGTTACTAGTTTATTGCATCTAATTGTTGTAATCCATTCCATATCGAAAAATTTGAATGCAAATGCATATATATATGTGTATATATGTTTATAGAGAGGGAGAGCGAGAGAGAGAGAGAGCAATAGAAAAACATGTTCTTCAAAATCGCTGCATCATAGGCACTTTTACTGTTCTTATACTATTTGATAGTGTTTTTATTTGCGCCGCCTCTTAACCTGGCAGATGATCTCCGGCTGACGCCATCGGCCATTTAATATTACCCTCATTTCCGCTTTCGTGGAATGCATTTGTTTGTCTGTTCATGCTGCAGCTGTGTGCTGTTTTAGAAGTTGGTGTGTCATGTTGTTGTTATTGTCGCCGTCGATCATATCGTTATTGGTTGCTAAATTTGAGAATAAGTTCTGCAAAGTCTTCTTTTCGTCCTCTCTTTCTCTTGCGCGTCAACTTCTGCTGCTCCCTTCCAGACTGTCACGTGTATCTCCGCAATTTGGCTACTTGTTTGTGATAGCTTTCCGCCCAGAGTCATTGGTTTGCATTTGAATGGAACGAACGCGTTTATGAAATCTTAAAAAAATATTAAGCCTATAATCACCATCTCTTTGTGCTCTGTTGTAAATCGTCCACTTTACTCCGGACGAGCTTACGATGCGACTGGATGAAACTTGCGCGGATTCCATCCCGCGCGACCAACCCGCCGGTTTACGCTGAGAATGGCCTCTGCTCAATAGCTTATCGAGTCGGCATTGCACGGGGCCATCAAGTGTATTGACGACACAGTACAGGCACAGGGCAGTTAGTTGCAAATTCCAGTGACACCTCTATCTTCAGCGAGTCTTTTACCAGAAGCTTAGAGAAGAATAGCATATAAGAGTTGCCCCTATTAAGATATTATCTAGGATAATAATAAATAGTCTCAATTACTTTCCTTAAAATGGAGATACTGTAGAAGAGGGACAACAGACGGTACCAGAGGAGTGAATTTATAGAAAAGATAGCTGTGGAAGAGATTCCCGACTGATTGGTCAACTATTTGAGAAGCACTCTTAAGAAGGGTTTTACCAATGGTACGGTCATTGTGGAAAGAGTGACACACACCCCAGGAGTGGCTTGAACTCAGTCCGTTGCTTTTTTCGATACTACTGGGAGGACTACGAGGCCGGGTGAAGTAGGGCTTAATTTGATGGAGATTAGCATAAACTGGCAAATACTGACAGTCGCAGTTAAGTTTCGAAAGTGTATTCGAGTGGTGAACAAAGACGTTCTTTGGTCTAGGAGTAGTGTAGTACATTTTGTTAATAAATATTCGTGTCTGGAGGTCAGAAAGGTGGGATGGTAGCAGCTTCCAAGGCCACATAGAAAGCCCAGTGGAGAAGCAATTCGAGCGGCAGCACCAATGGCGATCCCGCAAATGCTCTTAATGCATACAGTATGCCCACCAAGCAATTCAGTTGATAGCCAAAATAGCAAGACGATAGAGGACCCTCTGATGTGCAATAAATACGCGCTTCTAATATATATATATATATATATATATATATATATATAGAGTTCACCTCGCCATATGGTTAATGATAATAATAATAATAATAATAATAATAATAATAATAATAATAATAATTGAATTTTGTTCAGCAGGTCGGTCGCAAAAATTTGAAATTTTTCTCGCACAATCAGCACAAGCGAAACTTCCGGTCTAGTCGGCACCGCTTGCCAGTACCGCTTCCGCCATTTCTCCTCCTCCCCCCGGCTCCCTCCCTCCGCTGCTTGCTCCGCCTGATCTCTTTCTCTCTCGATCTCTATCTTTTCCTCATTGTTTATCATCGTGTGACTCGTTCGCGTGCGGTCGTCGTCTATCGTCTATCTGCTCTGTATCTCGTCTGCGTATTCGCATTGCGTTGCTTTGAGCGCCTAGAACAAGTAGTGGCGCGACAACTGGCGATGATGATGATGGTGGTGGTGGTGGTGGCGGTGCTGCAATTGCAGCAACAACAACAACAACGACAGTGGCAGCAGCAGCAACAACAACAACGACAGTAGCAGCAGCAGCAGCAACAACAGCAGCAGCAGCGGGGTGTCAGAGTGTTTCCACTTTTGTATTGTTGTACGTTGTATTGTACGTTTCTGTATAGAGAATCCTCAGACACGCGCGCACACACACACACACACAGCCACAGACATACGAGCCCACTCACCAATCCAGAGACACGCACACATCTCTTCGGGGCCGAGTCGCTAAGTCTCGAGAACAATAATGTCGCGGGCGGCAGGTTTCGGATGAGGGCGGACGGGTGGACGGACGGACGAACGAACGAACGAACGAACGGATGGGCGCGCAGGCGTACAGTCTAGGCCAGGCCGGTCTAGCTAGATCCCGAACCGGTGGCGGTTGGGCTGGGCTGGACTAGGGGAGTGAAACAAGAGACACAATTGCCATTGTGTCACCATAAGCACCCAACACCCTAACACTGCCGCCTTTCCTACGCTGCCGCCGCCGCCGCCACCGCCGCTTCTCCTGCTCAGATCCCAGCTCTTTTGCAGGCGTGCATGCTCGCCTCCCGTGTTGGTGCGCGCTTGCCTGCCTCCCGCCCGCCGCTGGCCGGCGCGCGCCCCAACGGAGTCGTTGTCACCGCTCCTGCTGTTATTGTTCGTGTTGTTGTTGTTCATGTTGTTGTTGCTGTTGTTCTTGTTGTTGTTGTTCTTCTCGCCGTCGGTACCACTACCACCATCAGCATCATTATTATCATCATCAGCATCATTATTATCATCATCAGCATCAGCAGCAGCATCATCATCATCATCATCATCCCCACTACTGTGGCCTCACTACAACCACTCTGAGCACCCTTAGCGGTGCCCGATCCTCCTCGTTGCGCTCACCTCAACTCGTATAACTCCCGCTTGTCGCGAATCAGCCAGAGCAGCCCCTACGGTTTGGCCCCTCTACTGGCTCACCACAATTGTCCCTCAGCACACCTACTTGTCCCGCAATCCCCTCCCGACTCACACTGAAAGCGTAAGGGTAGATCTGGGCGCTATCCCCACTCCGAGCCTCCCACACCCCACCCCACACCCCCCGATCCCCCAATATATAGGCAGGCGAACGAGGCGACGGTTCCCATTAAAGCTTTGGCTAGAAACGCGCGGCCGCCCGTTGTTGAAGCAAGCGGATAGATGTCTTTGTTGTCTACTGCACCGCGCCCATGATTGCCCTCCTGTCCCCCCGCCCCATCTACAGGCTCCCCCTCCGGGAGCTCCCACCGCTCCCTTGGTCGCCTTCCCAAGCCCTCAGCCTGTGGATACCATCCCTGCGGCGGCGCGCATTTTCCTATCTACCTCACGCCCCCCGCCCCCCTCCATTGTTCTTTCTTTGTGTGTGCCTTTCTTTTCCTGGTCGCTCGTTTCCATCGCAGGCGTTTGTCGCCTGTCTGTCCTCCGGTCCTCACGTGTACCGCCAAAGTTGGTAGTAGTAGTAGTAGTAGTGGTGGTTGTAGCAGTAGCTGTCCTTTCGCGTTGCTCACTCCCACCAGAACGAATTCCTACGTGTCCTAATTTACCACCATTATCCGAACCCTTCATCGTCGCTTCGTATGCTTGTACCTCCCCAGTCCCGCCCCCAACAGGCTTTGCCCGCTTGAGACGCCGGCACAAGGACACCAACAACAGGCAGGCCCGTGACTAAGCCGCCAATGGACAAACGGACAAAGCCTCTCACTGACGCCGAGTAGTCACAGCAGACTTAGGCAAAACGAGGCACAGATTAACCGGGCGTGACATTGCCTCTTTGAGACGACTGCACTATGGCTAGTGCTGATAAAGCAGCCGCGGCAGCACCACAGCACCACAGCACGCACTGCTTTGCCAATCTCCCTACCTGACTTTCGGATACCTTCGAGCGCGCACGCTCTCTCTCTCTCTGTTGCTCTCTGTTAGCATTCCGCATTCAATAGCGGTCTTCGGCCTTCCAGCAAACAAGCCGAGAGCGTTGCGTTTACCTAGTATTATCCATATACCTCTATCCGCGATGTCGTTGCACGTGACAGAACGCTCGAGGATTTAAACAAACTGCTTGTTTGAGATAGACCGTCATGTGCGCAACAGTTAGGCTGTTTTCCAAGGAAACAATAGCATCTAACAGAGAGCAAGCAATGTGCATATGAGTCTTACAAACACTGCGGAAACTAACGGAGTTTCTAGTTCAATATGATATCTGACAAACCCATTTTAAACGGAAACTTGTATTTTTTTCGTAATTATTCTTTCTTGAACAAAAATGATGATCGAGTGAATAAAAAATAAAGGAAAATTACAATATGAATATTAGGTGACATTGAAGTATGACAAAAATCTAGTATTATTGCGAATATATTCATAGGTAGTATTCTAAGAATACTACCTATGCCTACTATCCTAGCCAGGAACAAAAATGCATATTGTACACAGGTTGGTCTGAGTAGTGTGGGACTCTCAAACATACGTATCATATTTTGATTTTGTTGACCGATATATCTGTGGTGTGACTTCGAGATATGTAGGAAGCTGCTGCTCGGGCTTTTAATCTGCAGTCTGCAGACGGCGCTTTGTGTATTATCGCCTGTCTTCTTTCACCCTTTTCTTTGCTCCATTAACGACCTCCACAAAATTAAATCCCACATCCAGCTTTTTTGCGCACCGTCTTGTACGGATTTAGTGTCCCTAGAACCCTCTGCGCCTTGCATAGCTTTTTCTTATTTTTCTTCGTTTCAGTCAGCGCCTGGTGCTAGAAAGAGCATTCTTTTTCCTAGGGCCCCTATCTTTTGGCACTAACCTGCTCAGCCTTCTAGCCACTTGGTACGTTACATAATCAACGTGGGCCGTATAGCTCAGGGGGTCTATCAAGAACTATACATAGATATTTGATCTGCTTGTTCACTTGGATCATGTGGCCATTCAAACAGATTTCCAGTCATTTGCAGTGCTTTCTTCTAATAGGCAAACGCGTCCTCGCTCTTTTTCGGTGCTAACATTAAGTAATGGGATTTTAAGGAGAGAAGCCGCTTCGTGCATGCATTGTCGCACTCTGCGCCGATGGTGGAGATGCTTCGGCTTGGACTGCGTATGCCGACGACGGAGCCACTTAACCATTTCTTGGAGAGTGGCGACGCAAAGTCACAGATGCAGCGACGGAGGTAAGAACGCTCGACGTCTTTAAGTCTCCTTGATTGTGGGACGGCTTGGCCTGTATGCCAGGGATGACAAACATGTATATATCAGGAACATCGTACGCGGGTTCCACTACCATCGTAGGCTCTCGTAGGGAGTTTCATAAAGACTATAGCACTCAGTTATTTGTCGGTTCTGCTCGCAGCAATGCGCTAAGTACCGCGCGGTTGATTGTCCGGCACCGCAACGAAGATATTTACACTTCTTCTCTCGGTGAAACGGCAGGACAACAAGTAATTATTTTTTTTTTAATAATAACATGAACTAGCTTGTACATATTATATTTGAGTGCATTAAATATGATTGATTGGTATTGGGATTTCATCCACCGATATACTCTCTCCAAGGCGTCGCTTGCTGGGCTCTGCAGCAGCCATCCCTTGCGGTGGCCAAGAGACCCAGTCGTTGGGATAAGCGGCAAACTTAACAGCGCAGGTCCTAGCATGGGTACTTGCGGTCTTACTCCTGCTGTCATCGCAACTTAATGGCATACTCCCTGTCGTAGCAACTTGCACTTCGCTTTGCCAGGCACGAGGACATCAGGCGCCAAATGTGCGCTGCTTCTCTTTCTTCTCCACAGCTTTCACCCTATTGTTTGCGCTGGTAACTTCTTAAATTATCATTTGCACTATTTAAAACCAGCAATAGTAGAAAGCAAATAGTGTGAGTTATTTGCGTATTTATTTTCGTCTCTCCAACTAGGCCTTAGCAAATATCTTGCTGATGATCTGAAGTCTTATCTTCCCTTTGTGGAAGCTGCACAGGTCCTCTAGGAGCGAGACATGCCTCTCCTCAACTGCGTCTTAAAGTCTGACCGCGAATATCGACTCCACGGTCTTGCCATCCTTGTTAAGGAGGCAGATAGCTGTATGCTGGGGCCGAGCATGATTCTCTCTCCGGCTTTGGGATGCCGCTGGTGTTCCGTGACTAAGAATTTGATCACGCACGGGGATATGCCAGAAGAATTAATCGGTCCTTGCTCGATGACGTGCTTTCAGGCGCTCGTTGGATCCCCTCGAATGTTATTCGAACCAGAAATGATCTGCTTTTCTCCGTCACTTTCACTCGGCCGATCCTGTTCTCGCCTTTTTGGCTTTCCCGTACGCTCTAGAGTATCGGCGCGGGGTTCAAATGCATTTTATCCGTGCATCAGCTACCTTGACGGCCACCATAAGCTTTTCTCAAATGAAGATGTCCCTTAGTGAGTTACAGCCCCTTCACCTTAAACTGTTCTCCAATACTTTATCATACGAGCCAACCTGTAGCCTCCAGTGGCAAGCATCGTGCGTTTTCATATTAAAGGGCCTCCCTCTACTACTCAAATTGCGTTCGACCAGATAAAGTCCTCCTAGCCTCTATAAGCAAACACTGCTGTCGCCTTTTGATCATCACCAGAAGGTTTCCGTTCGGTCAACTATCCCATCAGGGATCAGCGGATTTGTAAACCCCACACTTGCCGCTATTAGTTTTCATCGACGTATGTGCCTTACGCATTCCCGAAACCTCCCATATAAAAACAAGGAGTATGTCATCGTCCGTTAGATTGATCCGCCAGGTTCTAACAGTCACCACAGGGAGGGGGAAGACATCACTTTCAGTGCAGATATGGCCTACACGTGCCTTTACTGCCATAACCCTGAAGAAAACAGAGCAATTTAGCTCATGCCAAATAAGAGCAGGTTGAGATGAGGAGCCGATAAAGCGAGAGAGCGCAATTAGGCCCTCAACGCGATCTCGACAGAGTTCTTTAGGTAAGAGGAGCATATGGAGGGCGTACAGAGAAGTACAGGACGCTCGAGAGACGAGGCTCCCCACTGAACGCTGTCGAAGAAGTGCCAAGCAAGGCTCAGTGAATATATTGAAGTCTCCGTGTTTAGTGGGTCTGTGGGTTCAACCTAGTGCTTGCTAGCTGCCAGTCACGAAGGTGCATCAGGCATACCTTAAATTTCTCATATACAAATTATCTATTTACCTAAGATGTCAGTAACATTATTGGCGGTTATACTTCTGGCATAAAAAATACATTTTGCCGTCTTAAATGTTCTCAAGCATAAGAAATGTCTTGAATCCGATGCTTTGTCTAGTGGTCAAAGAAACATTGTCCTCTTGTTTGTATGATAATTTGTATTTACTAAGATTAAAACCACGTTAGACTGCTTGCGACAATAGAATCATCGAACAGAGCCGGATCAACTTTACCTTAAAAAAACGGGCTTGAATCACTGACAGCGGCGTCACCAGGACATCCGCGAGTTCAAAAAACAAGATCTGTGGAAGTTTGGATCAGAATTTTAAACGCTCTGACAACTATATTGTAGACGTCTCGTAATGGGCTAAGTTGCCTGTGGGACGATATCGTCTAAATGAGTCTATCGTCATCGCGTTCTCGTACTGGATTTATGTAGGCTTTCTCCAGCGGAGGTATGCTATTGCTGACCAGAGCAATGACAACCACGTCACACAAATACAACCAGCAAGGCCGGGGCTCGAATTTGCGATTGTTTTGCTAACCATGGTTGCCATTGCAACGCCCTGTTTCGCACGGTGCGTTAGCCGCCTAAGCTACCGCCGCTACAAAGTCATACTCGGCTTCTTCTTGACTGCCTGCAATTTAGGGAACACCACATCAACTGACTCTGTGCTGACAGCTGTTGTCCAAACGATGACGCGCATATATCGCAATCTTCGCCATACTTCCTATGGTGAATGAATATATGTGCGGTGACATGTCACGCCATCTTGCCCTCTTAAAGTCAGCGGCGAAATTTGCTTCTCTTAACGTCCGCTACGATATTTGCTCGTCATAAACTCCGCTACGGCATTAGCTTAAGTAGACTGTCCTCTGATGTCAGTGTTTACTGATTAAGTTCGATAAAGCGGTTCTGTTAACATTTTCTACGGATTCTGATGTCTTTGGAGTTATGACTGCTAATGATGATTTCATTTAAAGGCTGTGTCGCTTCTCTATTCGGACAAGTCATGAGTTGGAGGCCGACGCAACTCCCAAATGAGTACAATATCTCAGTCGTCATCATTTTTTGCATGCGTAGCCCAGCTATTCCAGTAGCAACAAAGTTTTATCCCCCCCCACCCCCCCGCCCCCCTCCAAACAAAGCAAATAGACGCGATTTCTTCTGGAGAGACTTCAGTTGCAAAAGCGGTGATCTTGGGTGATTCGTGTCCCGCGCGCATCACGCACTCACACACAGACAGACAGTCAGACTCCATTGTATTCGAGTCCCGGTGGCCGGTGGATGAGGTATTGACATATGGGTATGAGGTATAGTGCCGCAGCTGGTGCGACGTTTCGCTTTCCGCTGCGGTGGACAACGTGACAACGCCAGGTCATTCGTTAGACAGTGCCTGACTGTCAGGGTCTGTCCGTTGCGTCTGTCCATTTGCCAGCTGGCTGGCAGATAGACAGATCTACAGACCTGCAGATTGGGCAGACAGAGCCCATGCACCGAAGGTTAGTTAACGTGGCGGCGGCGGCGTAACCGGGCTGGTGGCGTTAGAGAAACGCGCCGCCCCGAAGATGATATGCCGAATGCGATGCTATGGGATGGCCACATGGCGACTGTCGCGACGCGAAAACTTAGCCAGCCCGTCCGCCAGCGAGCTAACGTACTCGGTCGGAGCCATGACACACGGCCGAGCGTTTGTAAGAAGACCTCACGAAGCTGATGAATTAATCATCATCATCATCATCATCAGGATTATCATCAACAGCAGCAGCAGTAGCAACAATGTGACCATTAACAACAACAACAACAGCGTCGACAGCGACGACGACGAACACGATGACGATGACGTTGCCCGAATGGTGGTGTGTAAAGGCGCAAAAAATCAAATCACCACGACTAAACAATAAGTCATCAGTGTGTATGTGTGTGTGTGCGTTTGTGTGAGTGTGTGACTGACTGAGTGTGTAGCAGCCACAGCACCACCACCAGTAGAAGAGATGACAGAGGCGGCGGCGGCGGCGGAGGCGGCAACGACTGTCTGTTCTATTATAGCAGCAAACAAAGTTCAGATATGCCGCCAGTCGAAGCCGCCGCCGGCGTAGTAGTAGTAGTAGTAGTCGCAGTAGTTGAAGTAGTAGAAGTCTTAGTAGTACAGGTTTCGTCCGCATAGCGTGGGAGGAAAGGCGGTCATTGTCGGCGAATTCAGCCACAAAATGAACGGGCGGCCCAAAACTCTACCTGTGTTCCCTTCGCTGTGGCAGGAAAATGGTAAAAAAATATATATATATATATATATATAGGGAGAGAGAGAGAGAGAGAGAGAGAAAGGGGAGTGTTTAACAATTTGGGCAGGAGAAAAAGCATATAACCGGCCAGAAAAAGCAAAAAAAGAGCTACCGGAAGCCGGATTTGTTTGTAAAGTCAATTCAATTCCCTGAAATGTCTTTTACGTAAGCTGAGATTTATTATGATGACCACTACTACTATGACTATGAATCAAGCCAAGCAGCTCATATACGAATCAAAACATACGAAAATCGTAACGTATGGAAACTGCCGAAACGGCAACCACAATGCGGCAAGTGCCAGTCTACGCAGAGGCGGAAGATAGCGCGCATTGTTAGAACAAGCTATCGTAGATTATCCCCAGTCTTGGTAGATTTGTAGTTTTCAGTTCATTTGGAGGGTATTTTTGTATCGAGTAGCGAGTTAAACCAATGATTTTGCCGCGTGAGAGCGGTAGAGCGAGGGTCGGATGATTTGTGATGAACTTAATACGAAACAACAATTATATTAAAATGCTACCACAGATGCACAAAGTAGAACTTAGCTCATAGAAACGTGCGATTTGCGACCGGATGAGACACATAGGTGCACGGGTTGGAGCCCCACCGTTGAACATTTGTATTTATGGGGTCCGTCTTACGAAGCAAAGCGAAAGCAGTCTTGTGGACGTTAAATGTTGGCTGAGGGTCAGCCACAAAAAGTTTTTTTTAGATCATAGGAACAGGAAGTCATGACAAGAGCGGATATTACAACATAATTGCTGCACAAAACAGTGTTTTACAACGGGCAATTTCAGGAGCATTTACCGCAACTTTGTAGGTTGCTCCTTTTTGTATCGAAGAATCTAAATATGTCCTGACTGCTGATATGGGACCTCATGATGCGACAGTCCGCCGCTGAAGATTTTCGACGTTGGGCACGGCTATCTCAAGGTGAGAAATGCTGCATTGTTGAGCGACGCGTCTGATCAAAAGGGCCTGGCTCCTTGTAGAAGAAAAACAGCTTTGTTAAAGAAAAGAGCCTACACAAGAGCCCAATACGTTACGTTGGGAACAATAAGAGAGTTTTACATTCTGAAATAACGGAATTTCATGCGGCGATTAAATGTAAAACATAAATCCACCTCGGCGATTGGTACTTTCTAGAAAATGTACGAGGTGTGGATTGTCTTTAGAATGCAACATTCAGATATATTTAGTAATATAGTTGTTTTATTAACCAATCTTGTTGGTTTACAAATGTAAATCATAGACACCGTATTTCCAGAGTTGAGACAACGGAATTGCTCTTTCACAACGCTGAAGGTGATATAGATCACACGGGCGCCAACGAGGTTACATATGTATACACTGCGGCGCGATCTCATGTAGCTTCTCGCGCACACAGATCTTCAGGTGAAAGCCGTGGATGGCAAATCTGGTGATTAGATGCCGGTCCTCATAACTGCAGACTCTTCACGAATCCGACGTCATTGCTTTTGTTTTATAAAACAGCGGGTCGATCTCGGCCGTTTTACTTTCCCAATCCAAGACGTGTTCTCTAAAAACCGTCGTCAGGTTGTAACATCATCTGCAAGTCCTCAACGAATAACAGCGACGATGCCAGTAAGTCCACTCACCTATTCAGGCTAGTGCGGTGGATGCTCAATGCTCTCGTAGGAAACTGGCTTTCGAAATTCGATCTCGAGAGATAAGGCCAAATCACCTGAGCACCGTAGAGTGCGGTAGGTGCAATCTTCAGGTTAAACAAGTAAACGGCAACCTCCATTATTTAGATATAGATAGTACCATTCCATTTTAATCAGACAATGAAAATTTGATGTCAATTGCTCATCGAAGATATGCTCGGTCAGTAGCACTCATTAAAGGCATCACAAAGTTGGGTTGCATAGACCAATCTTTAGTAAACCTATGCTCGTGTGTATTCTGCAATTTTTCCTTCAGAGAAAGACCTTTATATTTATTGGCAATTATATTTTCCATTACAATGCAGACAACAGGCATTTCGGCTATCGATAAGTATTCCCGGGGCAGCTGCGCTTTCCCGTTTTCAATGCAGACGTGACAACTGAATCGCGGATAGATAAGGAATTACGCAATCTTCAAAGCACCCGGCAATTGTGTCAGGTAGAGTTTCCGTCAACACGCCGTCAGCAAACTCCATGGAAAATAGGAGGAAGTGATCGTTGATTTTAGATTGGTTTGCCAAGGCTTAACGTAAACTGGCTCAGATGTGAAAAACAACGTCGCTTCGTCGTTCAAGACGCTTTTATATATTTATTTTTAGACAAATATATGTATATTTATCATTAATTCGTATAACAATTGTACCAAGGGTCAAGTGTTCACCTTCAACTTAGAATAACCCTGGTTTGCATCATTTGGTAAGCGGTCGTAGATTTAGGACAGCGATGGAAAATAATTGGCATATGAATTGTGCAGCTCTCTTGTTCGCCGAAGTTTTTTTAAACGTTAGCCCAACTTAGTAAGTAGTCTCTCAGTCAGCGGGCTCGGCGGTCCCAATGTCACGAGGACCACTGGATTAAAGATATTTGTTCTAGTCAATTCGGCGTATTTGGTCATCTTGTAATTCTCTTCTAAGGTCCCTACGTGACCAGCTCTAGTGCACCAAAGCGGCCGACTAGTTTATTGAAATTGCTGGCTTGTCAGCGCTATCGACCCCTACAGTAACATCTTTTCTGAGCGGGGAAACACCGATGTGATTTAGACTGATGCGCCTGTTTGCAAAGCAAAAACGTTTTTGGCATTTTGGGTGTCCAACTTACGTTTCCAATTAAGCGGCTCTGAAGTCGTAATATGCTCTAACGTTCTAAGCTGTTCAAAACGTTTATAGAATTAATACAAACAATTTAATTTTTATTTTTTTGTATACTCCTCAAGACGTTCAATGCGCGTTTCCTACCAAGATCTCAGAGCATTTTTACAGACTGAGTAGAATTCCGCATTGAAATTGCACTGAAAATAGGTACTGATTCGCCTTAACGTCTTCAGTTCTGGACAAATGCTTTCCACCGGGGCTGTTCTTCAAATTTCCGAAGAGGAAATAATCGCAGGAGGTCTGGTCTTGAGAATATGGGGTTGCTTAATAATATCGAACCATAATTCAGCCAGTTTTGGCCATAGGAGTACTTAAGTCAGCCGCGAGATAAGTACAAGGGCATCTTACTGGTAAAACAAAACAATCTTATTCTGCAAACCTGGCCGTTTCTCAGTGAGTGTTTGCTACGGGCGGTCCAGCAATCCTGCATAATATTCTTCTGTGATCGGTATACCACTCTCAAGGCACTCTTTATCAATCGCAAAGCATTCGACCAGAATTATTCCAAGTTGGTCCCAAAATACCGTAGCCATTACCTTTTCGGTCGATGCCGTTGTCCGCACCCTCGTAGGAGGTCCTTCACCGGGTGCCATCACACCATTGGCGAGATGCTTCTTGGGTCTTAGGAGTGTAGCGATGGGCTTAAGTTTTATCGACGGGCTGCGCCAAAGATCCGATGGATTTTTCCACATCTCGGGCAAACATCGCTGAAAAGCGGAAACACGCTTTTGGCACATGATTGAGCAAACGCGGCACTCATCTTGATCTGAACTTTTCTTCAAGTTATTGTGTAGGATAGAACGCACACTGATCAAGCTGATCCCAAGGCTTTCGCTGTCTCATTTATGCTTACTCGTTCATCTACGGCAATTCTAATTTTCAATAATGAGCATTTGAATTCTGAGTAGTTTGTTTAAAGAACTTTTTTAACTACCCAGTAGAACATTTAGAGTGAAGGTTAAAGAGATGTTGACGGCCAACCGGCGGGTACGTGATGAGCGCCGCTAGGCTCCTGCGCAAGCCTTCTGAAGTATACCGTGCTTGCTAGAGACCTAGGCCGAGCTTCAACGATAAATACAAGATGCGCACGGATGAACTTAAAATTTACACTGATTCTCTGCACAATGCAGAGAACTGTCATTTATATATGTACCACATTAGTCCCAAACAAATTGCATAGAGTTTCTGTGTACAGTAATTTGTGTTTTTGAAAACCACTCCAGATTACTATAGGTACTACCACTTCGACGGAGATGCCATAAACGAGGTAACGGTGCTCAAATATTTGGGAGTATATTTCGACCGGCAGTTAAAGTTAGCGTTTAAAGCGCCCATTTTATAAAGCCCACTTAAAAAGCCCCCCCCCCCAGCAAAAAACGCATATTCACCACACACGATGTCACATATGCTTTTTTACTATTGAATACAATAGAATATTTCTAGTTTACACAAATGCGTTAGGCTATACTGTACAATGTACAAACCGCAACAACAAGTTTACCATAATCAATCTTTCAGAACCTGTAATGAGACTTGTCCCGCTTGCCATTCTAAAGAATTTATCCCGCTAGACAACCTGGGTAGTTTCTATTTATTATGTTAGTGAGCCCGTACTGACAACAGCGCATGTGACACTGTACTTACGAGCTTCTGCGCTGTCAATTCTTAAAGCGTTGACGCCGAAGTGCCACCACTGAGACTGGTAATAGCGACGTGTCTACTAAGAATGACATGCAGGCCGTTCACGGCTGAAAATGGCAGGTCATTTTATATTCGTTTTTTGAATGATTAATACATTTTTCATTATTTGAAATCGTGTTTAAATGTTTGTGTTCATTTTTCATTGGACCGACCACAACATATTTGCCGTGTTTCAAATAAACACGGTAAGTTTATTTGAAAACCAACCGAAGTGTCGATGTTTGCTGTTTCAAGAGCTGTGCAGAAGCAGACGGTGCGAGTAACGTCGTCCACCTCGACCGTCTCGCATGTTACACATCTTAGGTGCTGCACGATCTTAATCTTATTAAGAAGGTACGATTGGAAGCAATCAAAATCCGTTAAGACTTAGATCATATAATAGGTTATCTCCCCGTGGCCCCTGTGTAACCATACGGTTAGGCCCGGGATGAAGTACTGGTCCACGCTCCCGGAGCAATATCTGGCATGCTGCTCCCCTCCTGCTGCCATTTCCGGAGAGTTTTTTGGCGGCTTTCTTGCCTTGCTCAGGTGGGATCTTCTACACGTCGACGTCTCTTGTCTATTAGCACTAACCAGGGTACACGTCCAGCCAGGGCTATAGCGGTCAGGGCTATATTCCCGGGCTCCTCTTGGCCTAATCGCTGCCAAGTGCTTGTCACAGGAGAAAAGCACGTCTCTCTGTCTTTAAACTACATCTTGAACTTCACGTCTGGCGACGAGAGCAGTGGATAAAGCGGCTGATTGTTTTGAAAAACAGGGCATTACCATAGACTAGCAACCACGAGTGGGTCGACTAGTGTTTGCTCGAATTTGGCTGTGACTAGAGTCTGTTAAATTTCAATGGGCTCTGTCATGCTGCTGCATTTATGTGCCGGAAAAGACCTATGTAAGTCTAGTATGAGAGCCCCACGATCTGGTTAAGGGCAGAAACACAGCTATTGGGTAGACACAGCTACGAGTGGGTTCATTATGCCTAACCCCCCCCCCCCCACCTCTCTGACGAACCTTCATAATGGCCACTCTGTCTCTTCGAGAGAAGTCGAGAACTCGGAATTGAAGCTGAATGGTCTCAGTCGCTGAATTTGAGAGAAATTACGAACCCAGACCTTCAGGCAGCAGTAGCTAGGGTGAATACGAGCCAGCTAGGTTGGCTGGCTGGCTAACATTGAACTCAATTGTGCCAAATAGCTGATGACAAACACGCCTTACTCAGCTTGCGCAGCAGTGACAACATTGTTATTGTTGTTGTCAGCCGACTGCGCAGTTCATGAAGCGGACGTCATCTTTTGTTTCGCTGGGAGCCGCCTCGCTAAGCGTCATGAATGACGGAGCCAAACACGCACCGACCTGTCCTGCTGCACACGCATGCCAACCTCAGGCCACGGTCGGGGATGAAAGCCACCCCCCCCCCCCCCCCCAGGCAGACCCACTCGTCGGGGTTTATTGATTGATAGTGACCAATTAATAAACCCTCAATTAATTGTACCCGTCAGTTACAACACAAAAGCATGCGACGACATGCTTTCGACAAGCTGCCACGTAGACAGCAATTATTATACCACGCCACTCGACCATGCTCGAAAACCATTGTCATAACTGGTCATACGAACAACGGTCATATCGAAGCAACCAGCTTACGATGTCTCCTCCTTGTCGTGCACTTGCCAGTTATAGTTGCATAATACATTGAAATCGCCAAGATGATGACGGCCGTAGTCAGACTAATTGAGTAATCATAGCAACCGTTTTAAAGAACAGAGAGCAATCAATTTGAATCAGCCTTTAGGCGCACACACAATTTATGCCTCAGATTGGCACGCTTTCCAGCACGCGTCTGTAGTCGATTGAGGATTAGGCAGATAACATCCTTATTATTTTGGTTTTTTTTTATATATATATATATATATATATATATATACACAACCCGAGCAAGATGGCTTAGTGGCAAAGCTTTTGCCTTGCATTCGGGAGAACTGGGTTCGAGACCCAGACCGGCCACGCTTAAATTGGTTTGCATGGTTTCCAATTTAGACAAGGTAAATGCCGGAGTGGATTAAAATGAGCCATGACATGAAAAACCGTACACGGGCAATAGCCTTACGGAAAATCTAAAATATATATATATATATATATATACATATATACATATAAACATATATACATATATACAAATATACGTATAAGCGTGTAAATACACACATCGCCCTATATATCTGAGCATCGCCGCACTGCGTGTTTCATCATGTGTGTGTAAAGAGAGGAAGAGCTGTAGGGGATGCTTCGTAGGGGGTAACGACAACTGACCAAGCAGAAGCAGCAGCAGCAGCAGCAGCAGCAGAAACAGCTGAACGACAACCTCTGTCTATAGCAGCACACTATACGCACATCGCGCACATCGGACACAACGGCGACGCTAGACGCTGGGATCTAGGATCCATCTAGGACGGTGCCGTCGCGATCCATTGTCAGTATGTGCTGCTGCTGCTGCGACAGTAGCAATGACGTCCACCAGCTTAAAGTACGAGAAGGCGGGTACAAATACAACAACGCGCTCTGCTGCCGGTGGTATCTCGATATCCACAAAAAGCGCTTCCGGAAGCCGGACCTCCTCGATTCCGACGCACACAGCTCAAACGCATCAAGCGCACACCCTGACGCCCATACACCCATACGCACATTTGTATGTATATATATATAGATATATATGATACATACAGCGCGCACACGGACAGACAACACATTCAACTCCCGGCTCTCTGGCCGGCAGCTCCGAATATACATATCTTTCCCTCTGTCTCTCGCTTTCTCGTTATATATATATATATATATATATATATATATATATATATATATATATATTCGCTCTTATACATGCGCTACTATGCGGTTTGTCGTCCTGCCTGCTGATGAAGATCCTAGGTGTCGTTTATGCTGTCGTTTCTGCTACTGCTGCTGCAGTTGTTGTTGCTGCTGTGGTCGTCGTCGTCGTCGTGTGTTAGTACGCCGTATAACAAAACGCATTTTTGCATCGGCCCACATGTACACAGAAGCGATACACACACACACAGACAGACACATACATACACAACCCCTCCCCCCCCCCCCTCAACTACATGCAGACACACATACGAAGAGATTGGCGGGGGCATTTGCCATGCCAACGCCGCTTGCCTGTCGCCTGGTGATTCCAGCGGTTTGCCACACGTTTTGCCTTTCACCCCCTGAGTCAGAGAAAGAAGCGCCCTGACAGTCAGTCTGACAGTCAGCCTGCATCGCAGCTGACAGCATCACGTTCATCATCGCCGTACGACTACTACAGGACTGTGTATGCAAATGCCCAGATACGTGCATACATATGCACGCCAGCAACCCGTAGTGCTGGTGCTGAGATTGTGCTGTCTTTGTCGTCTCATGTCTGTCGTCGTCGTTAACAACATATAGATGACAGTAATAATGATGATGATGATGATGATAATGCTAATGGTGCTGCTGCTAATGATTATGATGGCAATAAGGGTGAATGATGTGCTGATGACACTGATGATGTTGGCGATGACGTGACAGCTGTAGACGGATACAGAGCTGCACCAGCTCAGTGCCGCTAATTACAATTATGCTGCAGCTTTAACGTTGCTGCCTTTTCTGCCAGTGCCGCCATCACCATTATGCTACCACCAGCATATGCACGCTATGCCGCTGCTAGAGGGGCAAAAGATAGACGATGAAGGGCAGGAAGAAATAGAAGGAAGAAAACGAAGAGGAACAAAACATTCCGGAGGGAAAGAAAAGCCAACAAAAAGCAAGGGACAAAGAGAGAAAGAGAGAGGCCCAGAGAAAATATAAAAAAAACAAGCGAAAACGACAAGGGACGATAAAGCAAACGCGTAGCAGTAATAGTAGTAGTAGTAGTGGTGGTGGTGGGTACAGACACTGACAAACGAGACTGTGCGCGAGAGAGAGACTGGCAAAAGAAAGGGAACGAAGGGGAACACTGAACGAACGTACGAATGTATAGGAATGTATAGAGATCTCTGATTGCCTGCCGAGGTTGAACGAGGAACTGACTAACTGGTAGTCAGGCCGCCCGGGCGGCCGGCAGGCAAGCCGAAGACGCACAACTTACATACGGTAACACCACAGCGGGCGTGGATGAGTGGACGGTTGTATGTATGTATATCTGTATGACGTAGTGCAGCGTGGTGTTGTCTGGCGCCGGGGACTTATCTGTGTCTCTCTCTAAGCGACATTTTTACCCTCTGGCCTGTCGCTCAACCCTATCGTCCCGTGCCCGACCTCACCCCCCCCCCCTCCGCGCCGCTTTGCTCATCGCTTAGCTGGCCGCCGGCGTGACACTCCATACATTCAATACATACATATGTATGTATTACAACGCAGATGTACGTGTACGACGAGGGAGGAGGGGGCGTGGGGGTGCGTCATGTCAAGCAGACTCTTTTCTAAATGCGGACTGCCAGCGCTCCTGCCAGTGCCTGGTCTAGAGCCTCTTTTCCAATGCCTCCCTCAGTGGCTAAAACTCTTTTCCTTCGTCCCCCCGCCGGTCTCCTCTTCCCTTCCTGGTTCTCACCGCTCATTCACTCGATACGGCGCTAGCCTCACTGCAGCACCCCTTCGTTCGCCTTCATTTGGCTTTTAGTGGCGATGGTGATGACGATGGAGGCGATGACGACGACCGACGACAATGATGGCTTCATAGTGAAGCCGCGACCGTGACAACGGCTGAGGTTGCGGGCGGGCGGGCGGACAGACGAACGGAGGCAAAACTGAGGAAACGGGCCGCCTCGACAAACAAAAACGCTCGCAATTAGCATTAACTTGTTTCGATAAGGTAGAAGTAGCAGCAGCAGCAGTTACGCGCCGAGCAATCCTGCTGAGCAGCATAAAAACCTTTCGACATGTAGAGATATCTACATGTCTCAGCCTTTTCGGCAGCAAGGCACTGCATATTGGAGAGCACATTACGGGCCACAATAATAATGCGCGTTGTCCTGCATGCCTGCACCACGCCAATGACTACATGTTTTATCTTTTTCTTCCTCTCTGTCTCTTTATATGGTTGCATATGCATATATATATATATATATATATATATATATACACAAACAGGCATGTAATTACCATATACGTTGTAGGCAACGTTAATGTGGTATGTTTGTATTTACTTGTAATATATATGTGTATGCATGCATATATATATATATATATATAAATATATATATATATATATATATATATATATATATATATATATATATATATTATATATATACAGACCGCGAAAAAATACAGCCACCAGTTTTTTCCACATTACACACTACTATCATAACCATTCTAGTAAAGACTACAGTGATACAGGCTCATAGAGTAATAGCGGAGACTTTCATCGACATTTGGAGTTCGGATTACTTTGAAATACGAGATCTCCACATTTGGCACAGCTACGCCGCGAAAAAATGATACAGCCACTAGCAAGATGCATCTCTTAACGAGTTAATTGAGCTGAATACCGGCGTTTAAGCTCGTGTCACGGCTCGACAGAAACAACGGCAGACACATCGAGTGCACCCAGAAACGATATCTAATACTAAGTGAAATTTCCGTTAATTCGGATAGCCTCAAAATGTGGTTTGGTATAGTGTTGAACAAGTTTCGGATGACGTCCTGCGAGAGTTCGCCCCAAGCCTTCATAATTGCATCTGTTAGTTCTACCTGGTTCAAATTTTTTTTTCGTTGGCGTAAAACCTTAATGTGACGTTGTTCGAATCAGCTTCCGATCAGGCACCTGGTGTGAATCGGGACGCTATCATGTTGAAAAACGAAGTCGGGCTTTCCTATCAGCTCAAAATGCGCCGATTGCTCTTCTAGTAGGTCCCTATAGCGCGTCGAATTAACACGATCGTCTAAAAGCACTGTTCGACCACTGTTTGAGGCCCGACAGCGGCCCAGATCATCACCGAGTCGCCAACTTGAGTGCCGTTTTGACAAAAAATGTTTTTTCTTGCGCACATCGTGTACAGAATAGTTAAATCCATCCGGTTCATCAAAGTTAAACTTTTTTCTATCCGAAAAGAGCACTCTGTGCTACTCAATGGTTCATGACATCTCATCATCATGCGCGAAGTCGAGACGGGCTTTTTGACGCTCAGCTATCACTAGTGGTTTTCTCTTGTGTTTTTCTAGTGAGCATATCTGCCTTCCTGAGAAGGTTTTGACATTTCGCACGTTTTGCACATTGTCGCAGCTGGTGTTTGCACACCAGCCGCCGCCGCAATCGCGGAAGAGCGCAGAGATGCGACGCTTTCTTCCGAATTGCACGCTAGCGCCGTTCAAGTAAGGCCATAAAAAGCTGGATACCGTAAGAGGCGGTGGACGCGACTGCCAATTAGCTAATTCACTTACGGCTAACCTCCATTGACTTATAAGAGTCTCGGATTCTCTAAAAAAAATATTGTTGTCTTTTCCGGAATCCTTCATCAATGTTCCTTGAGAATTTTGTAGATCGGGCCGAGAGCATGACTCCTAGGTAGGGGGAGTGTGAGATCAAATTTATAGTTCTTGAGTGCAGCTAAAGTTCGCTGATTCCAGCCAATTGTCATCCACGTCGAAATGTTATTAGCTTTGTTTTATTTAAATCTATCTCCAACTTGGTCCTCTGGACGCAATGCTGCACGATCGCAAAGACTTGCAATGAACCGGCTGTGATAGATTAGCAACAAGTTCGCATATCAGCTACATTGCTCACCAGCACCGATATATCGTTATATTATCGCCATATATATTATATATATATATATAATATAATTATATTATATTAGATATATTATATATATATATATAATATATATATATAAATATAGATAGAAGATATAATATATATAGATATATAGATATATCATATATATAGATATATATATATATATAATATATATAAGAATGTTATTAGATATGATAACTCTGTCGTTTATGCAAAATAGCTTTTATCCGAGCTCCAGTATATTCATTTACACCCCGCAAAAAGCTAGCTTGTCAAAGTGAAGTTTTCGTGCGGTCGTGACAAAGGTCGCCTTAAAGTCTACGTAAATGCAGAGAGATAAGCCCCTTTATTTCGAAGTGCCCGTCGTCTAGAATTCAGAAGTGCAGCATATGCTGTCATTGTTGGCGGGTCCCTTTTCAAGCCATGTTATTGCTCAGGCAGTTTTCTATTAACCTCAAATACTTTTTTAATAGGCGGCCTAAGATAGCCAACCTAAGTTTGAAGATTGTGCTTTTCTTCATAGTACCTCAGTAAAATGATGAACTCTACGAATCCCCTTTCCTTTTAGGTAGAATGCTAAGCTGATTTTCCATTATGTGGGCAGTGCGGACGTATTCATCACCTCTTTAGAGAGTAGAGTGAAACAGGGCGCAATCGATAACGGTAATATTAGCAAGAAGCGCTATGCCGATTGCACTATGATACGTAGTTTCGATTTGCTTGCTCTGGTCGAGCGCTATTAGTAATAACACTTCAAATGCTGGTAGCACAAAATCCCACGTTTTTCACTGGGAGTGTACTTGGAGAAGTAACGTGTAGTCGGGCGAGATTAAGATTGCAACTTAGACAAGGCCGCCAGTTATATGTATAGTGCTGCTGTATTGATATATTCACTGCAACGGGTAGGTACCAGCTTGCACCAAACGCCAGAGAATTCTCTTGTAACTATTTTTAAACATCTTGGCTTGTCAAGCCGACCGTTCACATCATCACATAACACAGTCTCTTTTAAACGTCCACTCTATCGAGACACAGTGCTAATTTTTCCAGCAGCGCAGCAGTGTTGCTCCTGCTTCTTTAGTAGTATAATGCAATCCTGTTGATGATGATAATTCAATCATGGCGTTTCCTATAAAGACTACGCAGTTATCTTCTTAGCTGCAAGACCCCATTTTCTGCGAGAAAACTTGCTATAATACAACACAGCAATTCCGCCACTTTCTTTGTCCGATCCCTCTGTTTGTGGGTTCGGTGGTCCATGTTCCAGTAAGGACCAACACGTCGTTCTGCCTAGCTAAAGAAAGAGGTAGAAAACTAGATTTAATGCGATTGCAGTTTTATTTAAAGAATCTAGGTAGCGGCTCTTTTTGTCCTAAGTATGCTACGCTTGTATTTGTCTTAATACTAGTGCGTTGGCTATTTTTGCTCATCTTTACAACTTGGTTACGTGAGAGTGCAAAGTGTATTCGGCAAGAAGGCCTCAATATGTTCCAGTGGCTTTACTCAACTCACTATCTATCTCCCCTCCGGTAGCCCTAGAGAGCAGAGGACAACGCAAGCTTTCAAACACACTGGTTGCCGCTGCTTGGAACGTTTTCATAATGCCAGAAATAATTTTGTCTAGCAAACCTTGTAGAAGATCTGTGATAATGTCTACTTAAGACAGCACCTTTTCGGCTATGTACCTGGGCCAACTTTTTGTGTTTTCACTACGGCGGTATTCACCTTATTTAATTTTTCGCCAAAAACGACCAACTGAGCTTTGACAAGTTATTAGATGATTGAACGTTTTACAGGCACGTAAAGTGTTAAAGTTAGGAGCGTCAGGTTGTCTCTTAATAACGTCCTGAGAGACCCGTTTCAACATTGCTATACGGCTCAATCGAACGGGGCACGTCTGCTTGCCTCAACATGGGTAACATTTGACCGCGCGATCCTTCCCAGATGTTCCAGAGAGCCATATCTTCCACACTTGGGCTTAAAAACCTTGCAGTCTGCGACAAAGTGAGCATCTAAATCACTTCATTATATCGCTGTTTGTTGCAATTTTGATATGCTATTTGAGAGCTAAGTGCACCTCCAATGATAAGCAATTCTAAGATGGGAGAATGTACACCGGATATTCTGCCCTTCACAGAAGTGCCCCATTTATCCTTACAGATACTTTAACATCTGGTAACTCATTACCGTGGCAGCAAGGTATCCCTCTTCTTTTCGGCATCAACAGCATTGACAAGCCCTCCAGTTTTTGTAATGAAAGGTTCTTCGATTTTGCCTTTTACATGGCCCATAATATAGTCACAGAACTTGTTGAAATTCTTCTGTAGTTCGTCACCGCTGGCAGAAAATATCGTTGCCTCTTTCCTGGCCACAGGCACTTTCGGTGCCTGTGACCTCCTTGTGTGGAGAACTGTAGTGAAGTCTGCATCATCAGACCTATCGTCCTCATTACGCTTCACTTCATCTTCTGTTTCAGAGTTTTTTGCATCGGAAATTTCAGATAACCTAGGCTATTATATACACATTCACAGGTGTTTGTCTTCCTTAAGCAAATCGATGGAAATCCACGCCTTTAGTAATAGCTGGTGGGAGTTCGCTTGCCTCCGCTGCATAATGTTCGACAAGTGACGGAATAAGCTAAAGGCTGTCTCAGGACATGGTTAAATAATTACATTATGTTACTTATAGCATGGAATTGCTCGTTCGCCCATCATTTGTACAGAAAACAAATTAACTAGCATTTATTTGTATTCTTGGAGGCTGGTGCTAATGTTTACTTATTAAGTTCTACGCAATTTGCAGTGATTCTAAAATACAGCGCTCAATGTTCTCTACGATATGAGTATGTGAACGCTTATCATATTGCAAAGGCGCATCACCCATGTAAGCGTGTGTAACACGAATCTGTACACGCCTCTTGCTTCCTTTCATCCCCATTAGAGCATGTTATTAATTTTTAGCAGCCAAAGTTATATTTGTTATAAAATAACGAAAGAAATGCTACGAATGTAATAGATATTATTGACGCTTTTGTAGGAAACCGTATCGCTACTTGCCATAATCACGCTGCATGCACTTGAGGTCGACTCCAGGTATGCAACGAGTGATTGATTATTTCAAACTGTCGCCCGTTACCATATAAGCTGACCTGCGGCCCACCTGTGTAGCGGATACTCGAAAAATGGCTGTAAAGTGACCCTGAGATTTGTGCGTGTTTCTAGTACGGTTAGCGTTCGCAAGGCAACAAGCACTGTGATTGGAACAATTGGCACATTGAATGTTTGGGCTGACGCGTGACGCAGAGAGAAACGCCCGTGCAGCCTGTTAGTAAGAGCCCAAACAAATGCGAATGAGGGGTCGCAAATGCGCGTGCTCATCTGTTCGATTGATTAAATCCCTTTGAAATAAGCACCTCTTGCTTGGCTCCCGTTGGCCACCTCGTTAATACCTCGGTGACATCGTCAACTTTAATGCTGGGCATAAACAGGGCTGCGCTCAGCAAGCAGGATTGATATATGAGTCTGGCGTTAGCATTGTAGGTACCTCCTTGTGAGCGTACCTCAATTGCTTGTACACAGATCAATCTTGATTCTGCTATGACCATATATATAACAGATCTAACCAGATATACTTTTGGGTACGCCTGGACGTCGTTACATAAAAAGTGTTGTGCCGTGCATAACACTTTGCCGCCCTCGATATGTTCTTGGCAGACGTTTAATAGCTGGCCCCTGTGACACGTCGTAGTCCGTATATAATATACCAAGTAACTATCGGCTGTACGTGACCATTTTACGTCCTTACTAAAGGGGCATAATAGCCCAACGAAGAGCATCGCTTTGATGATTGCCGTCGTGGCCAGTGTGTCGTCGACCACGTGTGAAACGATCTCGGGGAACAGTGGCGGTGTTGTTGTCACAAGGTATCGCAGATGACAACCACAGTACTAATGCCTACAAGTAGCAGAATTGTGAGCCGAGCAAGTACGCGATTGTGAACCGACCTGCAAGTCACCCCCGACAAAGCCAGAAAGGAAACCAGGAACAAGGGGGCTTTGCTACCCTTTGGGAGTTCTGGGAGCACCCGAGCACAGCTCCCTCCCCCCTTCAGTGCATAACGCTTAGGGAGAACTCGCGAAGAGCAAAAGTTGTACAACGGCGGCGGCCGGAAAGCTCCCATCAGATAAGTAGTGCATGCCGTGGCGTCGCTCCATCTGCAGCAGCAGCAACAACAACACAACTATCCGCCGACTCCAACTACATTCAACTTCTTCGTTCCTCCTGCACGCGGTTAATTCGCCTGCCAAGGGGGGGGGGCAACAGCATGAAACGTTCGTAAGCTTCCGGATTGGCTTGATTGCGAACTAACATCACTAACATCGGGGGCGTTGTACTGTGATCTCCGCTTGTCTGTCTCTGATTGCCGCCCACCATCCCTAGGCTGCGCTCAGGTGTCCCGCACTCTGTTTTTGCGTGTGCTTGCTCTTTTTGCTATTATGTGTGTATGGGGGGGGATTATTATGCGCTATACAATGTTACGGTATTTCGGCATAGAAGAGTTTCTTCATATTTCTATGTGCGGGTCAGGGCTAGGTGTATAAAGCAATTTTTTTCTCCTAGCATATTTCAGAACTCTTTTGGTTTAGCTAAAGTGTGCACGTTCTTGAACCTCTTTTCATAAAACCTGAGACTGCCACAGATATTCCGTGATTAAGACATTGATACATTTAAAATGACAGACAACCTGCCCAACTCTGGCAAACGTATTACTGGATATGCCTTGATCCTATTTACCAGCGAATGTTGACTTTATGTCCGCTCCTTTCAAAAAATCTCATCTAGTAGCTGCATGTATGTATAAGAAAAGTATATATATATTTTTACTCGTGTAGATTAGCACTCGGTGCCAACACATTGCTAAATTTGAAATACATTACGTCGTTTTCAAATATAGACGGTCTACAGCCGCTCTAATCAGCCGGCAATTCTTCTTCTTCCACATGCAAGAACTTGTTGGGTAGCCCTGTTTCTTATTTTGTCGTGAAATATAGCATAACATAAAGTAGTTCCTAACTGGTGGCTAGGAATATTCGCTCTCGCACGACACGACACCAGTGGTCTTTAATCTCATTGCCTTTCTGATTCTTGCTTGTTCACTTGCATTCGTCGGCAAAGGTCCGCAAAAGGTCACGTTCTAATCTGCTGTTCGTTCCCTTCTGGGACATGCTCTCTCTCTATTACTGATTTGTTGCTTTCTTTTGATCTTTTCCTGTCGCAGGGAGGGTCCTGTTTCTGCACCTCGTTGAGGGTCTTATCGGGACTGCGGGCTCATATATACATATGTATGTATATATATATGCACTGTATGGCCCTTCTGCAGACAAGGCGTTCGAGCGGATAGACGGCCTCTACGCATAGGGAGTGAGGGGACAAGCGTGTATTCAAACGTTTTCTATTGCACCTGGGCAGTTGTTGTTGTCGCACAGTTACCGTCTGGTTGGCAGAGCGGAGAGCCGGTAGCTGCAGCATCCTAGCGCGCCAACTGTTGATACCTGGTGATGCGGCCTCGTGTAAACGACACAATAACAACAACAACGAGGGGCGCATAGAGCCCTCTACCGAGGCAGACACAAAATCCACCCAATGAGCCAGCTCTAGCAATAGTCAGACGACAGGTGGAGTCTTCTCCGGCCCGACGCCCCCAGTTTCAGTTTCCTTCTGCGTCCGCCCGCGATGACGACGACGACTGAGGGGCCGCGTTGGTGGAGACGCAGCCGTTGGACTCATAAGGGCGTCGACGGCCAACGGCTAGCAGCCTCTCCTCTCATTCCTCCACGTTCTTATACTTCCTCCTCTCTCTCTCTCAATACATATATATATATATATATATATATATATATGTATATGCCCTATTCCCTATCTCATTGTGTCCACCGGTTGCTTTCCAACAGCCGAATCCTTCTCTGACGCTCTGTGCACTGCCTATATATATATATATATATATATATATATATATATATAGATCTCTCTATTTTCCTCGGTCTGTTCCCTTTTCCCGCTCGCTCGACAAAAACGAATTCTGCAACCAACGAATTTCAATTCATCGGAATCGGCTGAATCTGTCAGCGTCGTGGCTAAAGCTGGCCAAAGCGGCTTCTCTCTGCGAGTGGCGGCGACCACTGGCGACGACCGCAGCAGCCACACCACAATCAGCATCATCATCATCCTCACCATCCACCACCACCACCACCTCCATCTCCTTCCTGCACAACTAGTCAAAATGGAGCAGCGCGTCCTCGGCATTGCCTTTGCCCTGCGACTGGCAGGGGATTTGCTCTGCACTGCCCGGCATAGAGCGGAGCTCGAGCCGGCCGCTGTCCATCCACCATCGGCTACCAACAGAGTTTGTCCGTCGGCAGGCAGGCAGGCAGAATGCACTATCAGCGCCGAACATGACCATGGCTAGGTTTTCACTCTCTACGTATGTATCGCTGTATCCCTCCCTAACAGCTATCCAGCTACCCTTCGTCTTTCTAACTGTCTCTCCCATTTGCTTTTCCCACTCCTTTCGGCTTTCGCGCAAGCTCGTCACCCCCCCCCCCCCCGTCTCTCTCTTGTTGCCTTCGCGGCTTCTTTTCAAATGCTCGATCCGTTCGTTTTTCGGCCTAACTCTCATCCTCGTTTTTCTCACCTCAGCCTCTCCTATCTCTCCCTGCCTACCTCTTACGTGGCAGCGCGTTTTGCAGAATCTCGCTTTCGATCATTCATATACATACAAAGAACGCGGTCGCCGATGCCGTCGTTGTTGTCGTTAGATTGTTAATGTTGTTGTTGTTGTTGTTATTATTATTATTATTGTTGTTGCTGCTGCTGCTGCCGCTACTGCTGTCCAGTTGCTGTAGTTGCCGCAAATCACAGAGCGCCAGCTCCAATCGGTGCTGCTGAGGCCGGCGCCTGCTCGACTACATTCTTATTTATTTATTTACCTCAAAGCGCCGAAAGCTCTGCGCTGCTGCCGCTCTTCCACGCTAAATCGCAACGACGGCGAACTGCGAAATCGAAAGCGCCTCCTTTGTCCGCTGGACGTCGACGTAAAACGATGCTACATAACCATGTTGCGTTTGCGAGCGGAGAATGTCGGCCTATTCGGGCAGCCGGCAAGCAACGAGAGAGACGAGGATGCTCACGTATACATACATGCAAATCTACGTCTCTCTCTCTCTCTATATATATATATATATATATATCAATAACTTGTGGGCGTCTCTTATGGACACACTGGTGTTATTCATGCTGGTTCCCATTGCTTGTGTCCGTTCGAGGGATCTTAAAGGGAAGCCATCGGCCAGTGTCCCTCCAGTCGGCCGGCAAAAATCAACACACATGCATCGCAGTCGCCACGCAGTCGTTCAGGTCGGTAACAATAACAACAACAGTGGCGAACGGCAGAAAACGCACTACCTCTCTGCAGTGTGTGCGCCGTTACACCCGGCATCTATCTAGTCCAGTAATCATCACAACGTGTAAACGTCGTCGTCGTCGTCGTCGGTCATATAAGTAAAGGCGTCGTTGTAAGCATGACACGCGCGTTAAATGAATGGCGTAGCTCTCGCCACGATGAAGACACGGCTCAGTGTCATCCAACAATGTTTACGATCCGTGCGTGCTCTGACCGCTATACTCAAGTCAGCTTGTATGCAGCGGACGCGTTACCAACGCAGCTGTATGATTTTGGTTGCAATTGCAAAGTAAGAGGGCTAACTACTCATGACCACCACGTCTAGCGATGACAAACACTGCTTCTGCAGTGCATTGTATCCTGTCGACTGAAATAGTTGCGTAGGAAATAGGACGTAAAATGCACGTTACGACCGGCACGAACAAAATGACTCAGTTAAGAGCTGTAGAAGCACATAGCGTACCAGATCGTCCGCGTGTTAAAGCACTCTTTGTTAGCCGCGTAGAACTGTCACACTCTGCGGACGCGATCAAAGAGTATGTATGTCGAATAATAGGGGCAGACACAGAAGTGAAAGTGACAAAACTTGCTGGCATGAACCAGGAGTATTACAACAGCTATCACGTGCAGGTAGCTGCAAACAGATTTAATGAACTACTAGACCCGTCCGTCTGGCCAGACGGCATTCACTTCCGCCCGTACCGCGGCCAGTTACACCAATATAGAGTGTCCAGCGCAGTGCACGAAGTGGGGGCGAGCATTGGCGCCAAACGATACAGGGCAAGTGTGGAGGAAGATCACAGTGAAAACAAAGAAATGGAGACAAATCAATGACAAAATACCCAGTCAACGCCCCAAAAACACAGAACAGCTCCATCGCAATGTCTGCTATGGAATGTCGAATCTCTCAACCAATTATATCGAACAACAGGAGAGAACATATTCAGCAAATACGAAATATTGCTCTTAACGGAAACCTTCGAAACAGACCCCACAAAAATCCCCTTCCCCCACCACAAAGTATTTCACGGACTGGCAATTAAGCCGGAGGGACGAGGAAGACCAAAATGGGGCGTATGTATAGGAGTAAGAACCACGGAGAATGCCAAGCTTCTTCATAGCACTGCCAGACACGTTGTACTAGAGCTCACCGATTATTACTTAATCTGTATTTATAGCCCGCCTGAAAAGGCGGTAGATCAAGTGATACAGGACATTGGCGACTGTATGAGACTTTGCACAGATGCGAATAAAAATGTAGTAATAGGTGGAGATTTTAATTGTGACTTGACAAAAGAAAGTTTTAGAAAAATTAGTTTTAAAACAGGAATTGACGAGCTTGGACTGGCCATCCACAGTAATTATTCAGAGCCTACATATATTAGTTGGAATGGATACAGCGCGGTTGATATTATTCTCTCATCAGTATCACAGACGACAGATACTATATTTGACATCACTATCCGCCCATCGGCTCATCGTAAACATTCTCAGATCGAGTTCAAACTGCATCGCAAACAACGTGTGGTCACGTCCCAAATTAAGCACGTCCACCGCTCACTAAACAGCCACCTATTGGAACAAGCATTACAGCTAGCTGAACACAGCAACGACGTGAACGAAATTGAAAGAACAATTAAATGGTCCATTCACCTCGCTGCGAAATCAAACGTAAAGGCAAAAATCCAGAGACACAAGCCTTGGTTTGATGAGGAATGCCGGAAAATGAAGCACGCAATCTGTTCAATTTAAAATAGGTCACCAGCAACACTCCGCCGCATAGCAGAGATGAAAAAGGAATTCACGCACATGAAAAGAGAGAAAAAATTGCGTTACGAAGAAGATCAGCGTGTACGGCTTATAACAGCAAGCGTGCAGAAGCCGTGGCTGCTTCTCCCGAGGAGACCAACGTCGCTAAATCTAGTGATAAACGATAATGACTGGGTAGATCACTTCAGAAGACTACTGACACAAGAGTGCGCATTACCAGACCGAGATGCCTGTGACGATGATAATTTTACAGATTTTACCGAAAACGAAGTCGAAGCCGCTATTAAGCAGAAACAAGATAGGAAGTCGACAGGGCCAGATCTTATTGCATATGAACACCTCAAGAAGAATGTAAATGTAGTTTGTCCAATTTTAACAAAGCTCTACAATGTATGTCTTAGACAAGGGAAAATACCCGTCGAGTGGCGGCAGAGCTTTCTGCAGCCTATCTTCAAGCGTAAAGGAGAGCCAACTGACCCGAGAAACTATAGAGGCATCGCACTCACAAGCGTGCTCTATAAGATTCTAACATCGCTAATCGTTAACAGGCTGTACTCGGCCACCGAGGAGAAGGTCCCGCCGGAGCAATATGGCTTTCTACGGGGACGGTCTACGTCAGATGCGGTCTCATTTGTAGTGAAACATGTATCATATCGCCGCTCAGTGAACGAAATGACATACGCTGCTTTTATTGATTTTAAAACTGCATTCGATTGTCTTCCGAGGAACTGTCTGCTGAACACTCTACGATCAAGTTTTGACATAAAGGGAGCAACTTTTAACATTTTACATGACATTCTAGCATATAACGTCATAACGATTAAAAACGGCGATCACTACGTACAAGAACCCGTAACACAAACAATCGGAGTGGCCCAAGGAGACTCAGCTAGCCCTTTCCTTTTCATTCTGTACGTGACTGGACTCTCGGATCTGCTCCGTGGTCTCAAAGCCCCACACGCTTTCTATGCAGATGACTTGGTTATCCTAGCAAAATCCCGAAATCATCTTCAGTTTTATCTCACCGAGACTGCACAATGGTGTGAACAGAACAAACTCTCGATCAACACAGATAAAACAAAGGTAATGCGTTTCAGCAGAGGAGGATCATATGCTGCTAGAGATCATCGCTTGAAAATAAACGAGAGAGTGCTTGAGGTGGTCAACAGCTTCACTTACCTAGGGGTTATCCTAACCCCAAGGCTCTCATTTAGTACACATGTTGACGGAGTACGGGCAAAAGCGGCGGCCACAATCACCTTACTAGGAGATCTACGCGACGTAGACCTAAAAACAGCAATGAACTGTTTTAAAATCAAACTTCTCCCGACCATAACATATTGTCTACCCGCCATAGCACCGCATTTGACAATGAGTGATTTAAAAGTCCTAGATAGAGTGAAGTCTTGCTTTGTCAAACGCATATTGGGACTGCCTGAAAACGTATCTGCCACACTAGCCTTAGAACTGTGCGGAGAAAGAACACTCACGGAAGACTTGGTTCTCAACAAGGTCCCGTTCAACACAGAAGCATTGGACTCCTACCGAACATTCAGAGAATCAAGAAACATACAGTTTGCCATTGAAAACTACATGATGCCCAGCTTTTGTTCTGATAATGGAAAGGAACGCCAACGAATCGCACATTGTGTGCGACGCATGACCGATACGCATTTTGTGTGCAGAAGCCAAAGTTTACATGAAAATGCGTATTGTTTTGGACAGTCGATATTGGGCGGTACCCATGCTTGTATGTAGAAATGGAACCTCCCTAACAGCCTCAGTTGATTTATCATGTCAGACCACACTGTTGTATGTGACTGTAACTACCACTATGGTGAATAATCATGAATGATATACTGTGATGCAAGTATCAACAACATGAAATAGTTGCGCTAGTGTGACGGCCCTACGCTGTCAGCATAAGTAAAATGTTTTGGCAACGACTCTCGCAGACTGTCACGACGCATAGTTTTCTCATGTTATGTTCCTTCATATGTCATATTATGTTTCATGTTTATCACGAATATTTGAACTGATCAGGATACCAAATCGTCCGTATGACAAATAACGTTAATCGCAATAGTATGTCCACCTGATAGACCTACTCGAGACAGTGTACCTCAAATTGAATCGACTACATTACATTTGACTACTGTTGGACACAAAGAAACACTTTTCCTATCTCTTCAAATGGTGCACACATGTGCACCGACATAATCCGTCAGAAAATTTGGTTAATCCGCTGTCCGTCGCAATTGTAGACACCGTTCATATATCACCCGTGCGTCAGGCCTCGTTGGAAACGTTGAGATTCTCTGCCTAAGAACCGGTTTCCTATTTCGTGCGGGTTACACATTTTAGCGCAGACTCGATTAAGCGATGTTTCTATCATAGGGTCTCCAGGCCCTAAAATCTCAAAACCGATATGATGTGAAGTTGTACGCGTGCTCAATAGTTGAGTACTTATTACGTTTCCTCTTCTCAGCTTCCTTTGCTACGTGCTCCCTTAGAAAATGCGGTCAAGAGTGAGTCCGACACAGTCGTGTCCCATATTAGGGGTTTCCCTGACTCAAAGGGGTCCTCAAACCGTGTTCCGTCTTCTTGGCACAGCGCCCATGGGTCAGAAGTCGCTAAGAATCTAACTGACTGAGGAGCTCTGCCCATAGCACAATTTATGCCAGAATGTCTCGCCACTCGGCGACCGTTATGGACGCATGATAGTGGTGGATGATGGGCCATAGCGTCGACGCGCTTTTGCATTGATGAGGCCTCACATGCTCAACACAAATCCTTGTGAAGTAATGTAGAGCCATGTGACCAGTGGGGCGTTTGTACAGTTGCGCTCCTAGAGGACGCTGTTCTCAGGCGAGCTGTGCCAATATGAGCCGAGCGGATTAAACTTTCAAACTGCTTTTCAAACAAAAAGTTGCGCACTTATACTGAAATTGCGCGCTCTCCGGTATTGCATCTGACGCGGATCAGAGATGCTCTTTTTCCTCGTAAGCTATTAAACTCTTCTAGACCGGTTTTGTCAAGGTGTGACACCCTCAACCTGTGACGTTGATGCCACAAGCGCGGGGGATCTCTCTGTTGAACATTTCGCCTCTATCGTTATGGCTACCTTGCTGAGTTTGCCCAGTTTTTCGGCCGAGTCGCCCAAGTCTACTCCTCTCAATGCGTGAGTTAACCTGGGGGCTAAAATAAAAGAATGAACCAGCAAGAAGACGCTGTGCAAAACAACTAGTTTTAATTGACTGCATTCACGTTTGAGCCTAGCAGGCCATTTTACCAAGACAGTAGACACTTGAGAATTATACTCAGAGAATAATGGCACTTGATAATTACGCATCTTGAGAAATGATTATCTATAGATCAGACAGAAGCTCCCAGAATGCCGCAGCGTTTTCATGCCGCGTTTAGTCTTCCGACACAACAACACCCGCCGCGTTCAGTTCCAGTTCGCCCCTTGCTCGTTATTTTCAGGAACCCTACGGATACCTTTCGAGACGTCCTTCAAGGAACCGCCAAGGACTCTATCGCCTAGGTACCATAAATCAAGTGGACATCTTAGCGATGCGTCTTAACTGCTAGGCAAAACAGGGGTTTACCCTGTATTGACTCTAGACCTCCGTCTCTGCCATAATTATCTTATATAGCATACATATATATAATCACAAGCAAAATGCTTTATAAAAAGATGAATTTATGGATTTAGAACTTTTAAGGTGCAGAACGTCTATGATACTGTCTAGTGTCTCGGTCGGCGTCAAACGCTCCTAACGACGGACACATTGCCCATGCTTTATTTTACCGAGAACAGCCGAGCCACCTTAGCAATCTTCCAGCGTGGCAAGCGTTGGCAACCATAACGTCAGTGGCATAAAATAATATTGTATGTAGCATGCTTGATTGTCGTTTGCAGTAACTATGTCCCTTAAGCCCTTAGTTAGAGACTCCGGCACCTGCACTCTCACTACCTTAGATAGATCTCGTTCAAAACAGAGGCAGGAACAGGCTTCTCTGATTTTGGCTCTATTTTTAGCAATAGATGCGTCCTTCAATGATTTTTGTTTGGTCCTGTTTTGTCATTCGGGTGCCTGAGTTTGACTGTCATATGAAGAGATTTTCTTCTAAACTCACCCCTACGATCCGGACATATAATCCTGGCCAAAGCCTCTATAAGTTATTTTTTCACCACCGACGGCCAAGCCGATAAGCCAAGTCTTTCGTAGCTTATCATCCGTTGTAGAATTGTTGTAGAGCGGTTTTTGGTGTATGCCATTAGAACAGATTCTGGAAACTTTCCTCCGCTGGCAGGAAGCTAAGGAAATACTGTAAATCATTCGTAAGGTTTCGCCGCATCGGCGGTAATAACGCGAAGTGCTGCTGCGGGGCGCACTAGGCCGGTAGGACTTTCCGAGCGCTACGCAATTTCCTCTGGGCAGATAATAAACAATGCCCGTTCTCTCGCCACCCGTGTACGCGAGCGACCTTGGTCGTCTGAGCGCCCATTGCGAAGGTTGCGATGCCCTGCACAACGGATCTGGGATACATGACTAGCTTCCACATGTTGGCCTGGAATAACAAAAAAAATCAATAGAGGGTTATTAAAGTTGTAACCCCTCACCAACTCTAATCAGTTGTTGCTTTTTGCCTGAGATGCTTAGGCGGTGTCCCTTCTTAGCAAAATGAATCGTTGGGCCTGCGTTAGACTTGACACTGGGGTCCCAACGGAGTCATCCCAACGTGACAAGTTAAAGCAGGCAGCCGCCAGATGGCCTGTCTGGTCTTACTTCAGACAAACATTCGACAATGAGCACCTATCCGCCAAATGGCTCACCCTTTGGCAAATAAAACATATAAGCGGTGGCCGGATGTTAAAACGACCGTGCGTGGCCCGTATGCCAAGAATGTTGCAGGTCGGGGTAAGTGATCAAGGGTGAGGATGAGCTTATTCAGAGGCTTTTTATTTCTCTCTGAAGGAAGACGCGTGGAGAGATCGAACAAAAGTAACGCTGCACGTTGCAAGCTCTTTCGTTCCGCCCTCGGTAAAAGGAGGGCCAACGTCCAGGATTCTGGCTTTGAAGAAACTTTAAAGGAAGCAACCGAAGGACATCTACGAGTGTCAGAAATACGAATGAATAAAGCCAATCTTCTGCAATTTGGCGAGGTGCTTTGAGTTATCGTCGAAACACCACTGCGTGAACTCATCACCCCAATCTTCTGGTCAAGCGGCAAGAAATGGATCGCCTCAAATGTTTGGAAGATAATGATAATGCAAGATAATCCTCGTTGAAAACGGCCAGCCCCCGGGTCTCTACCGGTCGTCTAACGGTCGTCGCTGACTTCAACGGTCGTCGACGAAAGACTCCAACAGTCCTCGCTGTATAACCACCTCGAACGCTCGGACAGCACCACGACCTAAGCTTCTCGTTAGCTGCCTCTAGTTTTGCGGAACCAAGTCACCTCCTCCACCACATGAGTTCGACTTCGTGACGGTCGCAGCCATAAGTGATGATTCATATTTGTGCGCCACCTTTAAGATTCCGGCCCCATGTTTAATCGCCGAGACCCCCGCATTGTCTACATCCCTTAAATGTTTTCAATTTTTTTAATAATAGGCTGAATAATAAAATGCATAACCTGGTATATTGAGATGGTTATGTATGATTTTCTTCGTTGACACATCTTCAAACATAACGACGCAGGTCGGTCTTCAATTGTTAGCCCGCGTAATATTTGTAAGCGTTAATGTCTTAACCTAAATGCGCTGCAGGGACCATAGAAGCGAGAGAATAACTAGGTGACTCAATTTCATAGATAATTCATAGAAGTCACGTAGCGGTGACAGCTTAGACTATATTGTTAGATCGAGTAAAAATGTTAAATAGGCAAAGCCTAAACATCCGGCTTATATTTCTGGCAGTCTGGAGTAATTAAAAATTATGTAATTCCGTGGTTTATACACTATAAAGTCAGAAGCAGCTTTAATAGATACATTGTATACATTTTTAACATCTAAATATAACTATACCATACATCAGGTCTGCCGATTTCGCAGACTTTGTAGAAGTTTTTACTTCATGTGGTGTTGTCATCTTCACCGAGTGCACAATTTTTAGTGATCTAACGTTTACCTTACTCCGTAAGCCTTTATCTACCTCATTAAACATGGTCTGCTCAGCTCCAATACTATGTTTATATAGCAATGCAATACCTTTTTCGACTAATGTTTGTAATGGCACAAGAATAACGCATTCACAAGCGAAGAATATTACATCTAATATAAAGAGGAATCCGATACTGGCTAGTCGGAAATGATATTTTGGTAACTAGCTTATGCGATTGCAACAATAAGCAAGATACCAAATATTGCAGGTAGATGGTCGGCTTGCTGGAGATGATTCTGTTAGATCTGGTTGAGTATTGCTTCACTGCTACACTAATTAGCTGAGAAATACGTACTAAACATTCGTTTTTAAATTGTTTTTAATTCTATTTCTCTGCGCAGACAGCAGCAGCGCTTGCTAATCTCAAGATTGCATCGAGCGCTACTTACAAAATATGTATTCATTATAGAAGAAACTTAGAATAGGAATAGGATTCTAGAGGGTGAAGCGTAAATGGCATAGCAAGTTTAGACTAAAAAGGCTAAATTAGCACCTAGGGTTACAGAGTATACTCAAACATTGAAAACAAAAATAGAAGAGATTGACGTGGGACTTACTGCATTTCTATTCTGGCGACTTTCGGTAGCGAAAAAGGTACTTAACAACGGCATTCGCGGCTCATGGCTTCTACCATGTACTGTATCAACACGCTATGGGTATTGCGGTAGCACATCCTCGACAGAGCAGGAATTCCCGCGTCCCCCTGTATCCCGACGCGACTCATATCATATCGCAAGCCAACCACATGGAACGTCTGTCTATAGGACGCTTCATCGGGACGCTGGACCCTCAGAAGACGATTCGATTGAGTCGCCGTTAGGCCGGGGGGTTTTCTCTTTCGACTGCTTCTTTGACCGCTATCAGTCATTCGTCGTACGTCATTGTCTCCGCTACCGCTTTCTCTGCTGGTCGTAGCCGTCCGCCACTGTGTGTACGACTAGACCCCACTGGCCAGCTTCTTCTTATGCTCTGTCTAACGGCGGCGACGATAGTCTGGCCCAGGACGAGGCCAGCACGTGAGACACGCGGGGTCCATTTCCGCTAGCTAGAGGGAGGAAAGGTGGTGGAGGGAGGAAAAGAAGGCAAGGGAGGAAAAGGGGGGAAAGGTGGTGGAGAAAACCGGAAACCACATTAGAAGAAGTGGCGGGTTGTCGTGGCTACACACAGCCCACTGTGTCGGCGGCGTAACCAGACCGAGCACGGCTGACACGTGGCGGCCGCGGCCTAAACCATCTGGCCGATGATACGCCGCCGCGGTTCTGTTAGCCGGCTATGATTGCCTCAGCCAACCTCACTGAGGTGTTCGTCGTCATGATCAACGTGGTCGTTTTCCTCCGAGTCGCGCACTCGTTTGCTTGAACGTATGCCTCGGCCTCGCCCTTAGCACAGCTAACGGCAACGCGGCAAGACTGCTGACGGCACGGTAAGAAGGAAAGGCGGGATTCGATCTACCAAGACGGCCACGACCTCATTAGGCACATGTACGGACGTATGTATGTATGTATGTATGTAGGTGCCAATGATAAAAACAACAACCGTGACGATTTGGCAACTTGCAACCGTCCAGCAGCAAACCGGAGCGGCCGACGTAAGCGATGCCAGTAGTACGTGATCGACACATAGATTGGATGGAACTAAGGAACTTGTTATGGATAGGTCAAAGATGGCTGCAGCTCTCGCAGATCACCGCCTATCACTTATACTATAAGGCATATATTTCGCATATACTATATCTAGTCCAGTGTCGGTAACTGAATAACTAGCAACACAGTCCCAACCATCACCACGTGCCGTAGTAGCTAGTAGTAAATAGCTGCTATTGGGCTGGTCTCTTGGGCAACTTGTGATGCCGAACGGGACCGTCACGGCGACCAGTAACGGGGCGTGACGCGACAATAAACTAACAAGATGGCTTAGTGGCCAGAGCCTTTGCCTTGCATTCGGGAGGTCTGGGTTCGAGACTCAGACCGGCCACTCCTAAATTGGTTTTCATGGTTCCCAATTTAAACAAGGTGAATGCCGGAGTGGATTAAAAATCGACCATGATCGGAAAAAAAGTCGGGGAGCACAGATGTCTCAATAAAGAGAGATGGTGCATTACCATCTAACCCCCTATAAAAATAATAAAAAAAACGCTAGACGACGAGATAGATGGGCGAGACGCATTCCTCCTTGTCGGCTTGTGGCCCAAACATCGACCTTTCGGACAGACAACAAACGAACAAAAACGCACCCGCCCATAAACTAAGAGGCTGGCTGTAGAATGAATACACACGTAAGCAAACTCTGACCAATCAGCAACGAGCGGCACCGTATATGGATGGGTTCGCCACACTCCGCCACTAGCGGCGACGGCGGCGGCGGAAGCTCTAGCAGCAGCAGAAAAAGCTGTAGTAAACATAAAATGTGGTAGAATAGAGAGTGCCGATGCCATGCTCAGATGGCTTCGGCTTCAGGACGCAGGACGGTTGCCACTCGATGCATGCTCCCTTTATCTCTCGCCCGCTTGCTGTCGCTACTGGTCGGTGGCGCTAAACGCGCGATGGCAGTGTGGTATTATCCAGCACATCGCACGTCCTAAAGGAAACGTCCGGGAGCGGAGGGGGCACTTCCGTCGATTAGGCCCCATAGCCCTTGCACATTTACGCTCGTTCGCGATTAGGTGGTGGCTGGCCCCAAGGAGAGGATCCTGTGGCCATCATCAAACTTCATTCAGCTCGCGACGACCCAACGGGAAGATCCCTACCGGTGATGGCCTGACGCTTGACTTTCTGAGCTCTTTGGCCTGCCAGCCTAGCCCCCGACCCCTTGACTACTCCCCGCGGGTGGCAGGGACAAGGGAGAGGAAGAGGAAGCGCAGAGAGTACTGGGGAACGGGAGGCCTTTTTGAGTGGCTTTGAGCAAGCAAAGGCGCCGCGCTTCGCCGTCAACTCTGCATTTTAAGTAGACAGCTTCTCATGCAACGACGACGATGGCCGATGGCCGCCCGGCGATAGGAGGGCCAGCGGGAGGGTGGTTGTGGGGGCGCTAAATCAACTTCGAATATCGATAACAAAACAGTTTACACTTTTTAGCTACCAGCGGGAGAAACGGAGTGATCGAGGTAGTACAACAGGGAACCTGTTCGCTGCCTCGTGCCTTCGATGGGAGTGCGGCGATCTCGCGTGCCACCGCCATGCAAGCAAAGCATACACCACACTGCTACATTACAAAGTGTCTGTCGCGCAGTTCCGTATTGTAATGCCACACACCGACGACACAACATTGTGACTTTTGTGTGTAGTAGTAAATTGCTTTGTTGTTTTTGCACTCCGTGTTCACTTAGCTCTTATTTGTTAGGAGTTGCTCTCTTGACCTAGGAGCACATCACAGTGTTCCACCTGTTACCTAGGATCTATTTATGCTGATATATGCCACATGGCCCAATTGCGTCAGGCTGACTTAAGAAGTGTCCCAGACGTACTTGTATGCCGCTCATAATAGCTTTATGGGCGGCATCCAGTCTCAGAAATCTATCCGTGGTTCTTTGGCAGGATGGCTCCTTGGATCCAGCAACTGGCTGTTCTCGTATTCCGCGCAACCCTACGCGGCGATCGCCATATTTTCGTACGGCTCGGTCACTACCCCATCCATTTTGTTGTTGTCTCAGTGATCTCGCGCGCCGGCCCCGCCAGATTCGCCTATGTGGTTGCCTCGTTGTGACTGGCAGATCCATGGCCCGCTTCCACATCACCTTCGTCGAAGGGACAACGTATTCCGGAGTCTTGCCCGACTCGACAGAAGACCCAGCCCCAGTAAGATCGCCACGCGCTTTCATGTGGGGAAGACTTGTGTTGTCAATTTCCTCTGACGTTCACTGCTCATTTTTTCTTTGCTTTTCTTTGTCAGCCGATACAATCTTATTTTCCAACAAACAGTTGTTATGTACCATTTTCTCTTGCTTAAAAACTCAACTACTCAACTCGTGTCACACGGTAGAATCTCCGTTACTGCAGTTTAGTCTGTTTACCAATTCACAACGGGAGCCTTCGAATAACATCACTAACAACGTATGGCACGCAATGATATGTCCTTCTATTGTTATATTGCTTGCCGCAGTTTTCTGGCATTTTTAAACAGCGGCTGCTGATTCAACACCACATGTTGCAATTCATCCACTACTTGAGAAAAATTATCACGTCTCGGAGTATAACCGTGCAGCACTTCAAAACGCCATTTTTTCTGTACATTTTGCAGGTGCTCTGTTGATCAGGCACTTCCTTACGAGCAGTTTATACGACCAGTTCGATCATTCTTCAGGCTTGCAACTTGTCCTAAGCAGTCGACTTATCTCCTTCCTTTCTGCCGCTGCTCTGTGGATGTCGATATCAGTTTACGCTTAGCTCCGTTTGTTCATGAATTCTGCCACTTTTTTTTTTACATGAGCGCAGTTTCGCGGTCTGTGACAACCGTGTCTGATGTACCAAAACGAAGAAACATATGCTTGAGGATATTCCACCTTTTAAGAGCTTGGCGTCTGTTTCACTGCCATTACGTACACAAAAATTAAACGCTCTCAACCGCGACGATAATATGTTCCTTGCGTGATTTAGGGGGTGGCCCGAGGTGATTAAGAAACAGCTTCTGTAACGGTCGCCTAGCTTACGAAATCGCGTTCGAGAATCCCTCCCTCCTACCACTGAAATCCTTTCCGAAGATACATTTCATGCGCCAACGGCAATGATGTTTTACGTGTGCCGTTCCTAGATCTTCCCGATACCAAAGTGCCCATCGTCAATATGGCTGTCAATGCCGGCCAATTTTTCAACTTCATTTTGTTATTATTAATGGTATTATTAATCTCTTCGAATAGCGTACCTTCGGTCACAATTTGCGACTATAGTGTGCCACATTTCACTTCTCGCCTTTTCTTCTATACCAATATCTCACTAAAACCTACACCGCTTGCTTCACAGTGCAGTTTAGTCGCTCAACCGGGACCGCCAAACTGAGCTCTTCACAAATGATCGTCATGACTTTGATATTGCACTCAAAGTATATTCGTCAAAGGATATTGCACTCAGAGTGTATTCGTCAAGATTGTTTATGTCGTAATATAAGATGATAAACAGTTGGTTTCTGTTCCCGGCCGTCTCAATCGGCGAGACAAGTGTAGCAAACTTCTCCTAAGCGTCGGACAGCCGACTGAGTACTTACTATAGCACAAGTTACAAACGTTTGGCCACTTTCAGCTGACCACCCGAATTCTGCTCCCTTCTTCAGCAACGACGTCAGCGGCGCTGTGACATAAGCGCACCTGACAATCTTTCGATAGGATCTTGCAAGACCAAGAAATCGTCGAATCTCTTGTTTGCAAACCAATTTAAGAGTGGCCGGTCTGGGTCTCGAATTCAGTCCCCCCGACTGCAAGGCAAAGGCTTTGCCACTTAGCCATCTTGCTCGGGTTGCATTTGTCATTCGCGGAAGGTTGGTGATTGCTTGCAATTTCATCCAACCAGGCCGAATTCCTTCTTGCGATCCTCTGTACCCGATGTCGAAGTCGATTCACTTTAATGGTTGCCAGCCGTCTGCGTCCAAATTCACCAATTCGTCTATCCAACCGTAGTTTCCGTTGAACTTCTTAAGACTGTCAGCGATATGAAGATTCCCCTTCCTTAAACTGAACTTGCTACCGTTCTGCTGTCAGCTGTGGCTGTACCTGCCCCGCCGCTGCGGGCATTTCCGCTGTTTCATTTGTTGAGTCATGCGTTCGTCGATTCAAGCCAGGATCTGAGAGCGCCGCTGAGAACTAAACACATTCTCGTCAAACATCTCAGACCTGTCGAAGTGCAATGGCACGACCTCCTCCTGAGGTGTATGCCGCCTTCTTGAGGTTACGGAAGTTCCGGCACGAGGTAAGTGAACCAAACCATTCAACCACCCAGTATCTACTGTCACCCACCCAGCCATGAATCGACTATCTCAGCACTGATGCCAGACCACCCAACCGTCACTCATCGACACACCAACAGTGCCACAAAAAACACAGCTTTCGCTTTTGCAGAAGAAATCTGCTGTCCACAGTCGCTCCACTTCTGAAAATATCCAGCTCCAAAGCTAAGCTAACAACGCAGACATCTCCGTGGATTGGCGCAGTAGATTTTTGTTAAACGGTTCAATGATCCACAAAACGACTTTTGAGACTCACTCTCACAAAACGACCAAGCCGTCCGAATGAATGATTTAGCCCTCAATATGGCGTCGCTTAGGTGCCGTCTTGTACTATTTGCTCTAGAAACACAGCGCAAGTGCCGTACTAGGCAAGCGTAGCACAATCCAAAAGCCGTCAGCATTATTTTATTCATACAGGCCACTCGCATAACTATTTTGTGTGGCACCAATATCAATGCATTGTGTGACAACTTGGTGCTAAACAATACCATTGCGTCTTACTCATTAATTATTATGCTATATATGTTGTGTTTCCACAACTGCGCTATAATCGTACACAATTATCTTGTGTTTTTATTGTAAGGGCTCGTTGGATTTAATCTTATACGATTTGGCTACCGTGCTACTACCGATACAGAATTTACCTGATGAAATTAGACATCAGCTCTAATCTCCTATACGAGTGGTCGCTGTAACAGCAAATTTATCAGTATTGATATAAGGATGTTTCACTCTCTTCATCGTACATGAAATGCCCGGACGGGTCTGTTTCCCGTTTCTGTTTATGTTACTGTGCCTGAACATGTTACTGTTAGGACGAACATGATTTGCTATATATATATTTTGTTTTTTCTAAAGTTTATTTTACTATGTATTGGTAGATATTCCCAAAATGTTATGTCGGCTGATGACATATTTCATAAGTAGCATTAAAAACATTTCTAATAAAGTTGTTTTTTAGTTCCAGACCGTCCCCGATTGGAACTCATCCGGAGGTATATCTTCAATGCACCGAGGGCCGGACTGTTGAGATATCTAGAGTTTCCCCAACAGTTCTTGTGGCAGCAAAGCCGCTGACTTTCAGCGGTATGATTTATCATCTATTCTCAATGAGCGTCGTTCGAAGAAAATTCGATTAACATCAGGGCTCGAAACGGCGACTACCCGGTAGATGACAGCCACAACTAACGCACTAATCCCCTAGACCACACCGCCACTACATTTTTCACTACTGCATGCATCGAACCGGCTTCTATTTCCTTGCTCTGTAGTATGTGATATAGGTCAATATTACACGTGCCACAATCTTTACATATAATAACTAAAAGTCTTAAATAATAATAATAATAATAATAATAATAATAATAATAATAATAATAATAATAATAATAATAATAATAATAATAATAATAATAATAATAATAATAATAATAATAATGACTAGCCAACAATACCACAATACTCGAGATGCCACCGAGGACGGCTCGGAGATGGCTTTACCGCTCTCCCAGACACCATATGTTTGCAACTACTGTGGGCGAGCCGTACGATCATCTAAGGGCCTGAACATTCACATAACACGAAAACACTCTGTAGCTCCTTGTCGAAGCCTTCGTACGGATAATAATCCGGGACCGAATAACCAGATAACCAATACATCAAACGTCGACACCCAACCTGACTCAAAATTATTAGTACAAGCCTTATCACATGCCCGCAGAAGTTTAAGGCTTGTCAGAATCATACCTCGTGGCAATAGAGAAGTCTGTACTACAGCATATACGGCAGCATTAAGCAACTTTAATACAAAGCTCGATCTTGAAAGTTAGAATAATCTTATGATGCTTCCATCATTGATGTTTACACTACCTCACCAAAAAAATCAGGAGAAAACACTTACTAAAATCATTAAAAGTAATGTAGCGGTTTCGAACACTTCAAAGTCTCGCTGATTTGACCATACCTAGCACGATCGGCAAGAGGTCTCACTTCACCAACGACCAATACAGCGTGCGCCAGGCAGAGATGAAATGAGCAGAGGGCGATATTCGTTCTGCTGCTCGGTCGCTACTCTCCTCAGACACATTGGCATCACAAAATGAACATACCGAGTCTGAACTACGTAGCAAACACCCAGTTAGTCCACCCGTGTGTCAAGAACAGTTAGACCTTCTGCAACAGCCCGCCACTCTAGGCCTGAATAAAATTGAAGGACCTCTCGTTTTAGAGACCATTCGATCTTTCCCGTTTGCAAGTGGAGCCGGTTTAGACGGCCTACGGCCTCGACATCTTCGGGACATGCTTAGCTAAACGATTCCATCTTCAGAGCGTCTTCTGGAAGAGCTAGGCATTCTTATGGCTAGAGTGCTCAATGGGGCTTTGCCATCGTTTTGCCAACCCGTTTTTATGGCTCAAGCTTAACTGCCCTCCGAAAGATGGATAATTCCATCAGGTCCATAGCATGCGGACTAACTCTACGAAGAATGGCTTCAAAGGTTGCGATGGCTATGAACAAACGGACCATAGTTGCTGCGGTTTCACCCCATCAAATGGGTGTTGCCATTAAAGGAGGAGCAGAGGCTATTGTACACGCTACACGCGCTTTTCTGGAAACAAAAGGTCCGACAAAAGTACTAGTCAAACTAGACTTCCAAAACGCGTTCAACACAATAAGAAGGGACAACATTTTCGACCAAGTAAAGAGAAAAGCTCCACGACTCTATCCAATGATATGGCAGGGTTATAGAGATTTCTCAATCCTCGCTTGGAACGCAGACACGATCATAGAGTCGCAAACTGGCATTCAGCAGGGAGACCCACCAGCTCTGTTCTGCCTCGGCATTTCTGATCTGGTATCTAGCTTACAGAGCCCTTTCAATGTCTGGTACCTAGACGACGCTGTCTTGGGAGGTCCCGCAAATGTCGTGGCGAGGGATTTGCAGGCTATACTGAACTTCGAGGAACCGGGAGGACTGACCCTCAACGCAGCCAAGTGCGAGGTTTTCGCTGTCGGAGGTACATCTCAAGATCAAGCGCAGGCCGTACAAACAATCATGAAAGCACTTCCTGGGATATCTCGTGTAACTTAGGATAACCTAGATGCTCTAGGTTCTCCTGTAATGCCCGAAGGAATTCCACGTGCTCTTGATGCCAAACGAGAGACCCTGGTAAAGATTCGCCCACGACTGACAAGTGTGCACCCGCAGGTGGCTCTGTGCCTTTGGAGACACCGTCTTGGTTCACCAAGATTTGTCTAGCTGCTACCAACTTGCCAGACTCTAAAACACATGGAAGGCTTTGCAGCCTACGACGAGACCATCAGAGACATTCTAAGCGAAATACTAAACATTGACTTAGAAGGAAACACGTGGAACAGAGCTAGCCCTCCTATTGGAAACGGAGGCCTTAGAATAGGAAGAGCCACAGATATAGCTGCAGTGTGCTATGCTGCATCCCTGAATCAATTTAGTTTCCTGGCGGAATCACTCATTGACGAGGAAGCAAAGATTGAATTACAAAAGGCAGCAATAGTGGCGGATACCACAGTCAGAAGACAACTCGACCCCGGCCCTCTGAGAGAACACGTGAGTCAAAATCTTCTCGACGCTTGCAAAACTAAGAAGTCTGCACGAGATATAACAGATAGCCTAACATCAGCAAGAGAGCGTGCCGTCTTTCTAGCGGCTCAACATTCCTTCAGCGAGGGCTGGCTTCAAGCGCTGCCCTCCTGTCAGCTTGGCACCATGCTGGGCCCAAACTCTTTCCGCATGGTGTCAGCCCTTAGAATAGGCGCCCCCGTCTGCCAGCCCTTCTCATGTCTGCAATGCGGCCAACCTGTTGACTCTGACGGGTTACACCCGTTAAGCTGTCTGAAAAGTTCCGGCAGAATTACAAGACACGCTGAACTTAACGCCATAGTTAGAAGAGCTCTTAGAAGGGCAGGGATACCATCAACACCCGAGCCGAATGGCCTTAATAGCAGCAGTGAGCTGCGGCCTGACGGGGTCACCATCCTGCTGTGGTCACACGGAAAAAGCCTTGTATGGGATGTAACGGTTTCATGCATGGCGGCCTTATCGTATTTACATCACAGCCCCGTTGAGTCGGGATGGGTAGCCGAGCGCGCGGATTCTGAAAAACGAAGGAAGTATCTCGAGCTATCTAGAAGCTGCCACTTTGTACCCATTACATTAGAGACGCTCGGCTTCATCAGCTTAGGTACAGCGAAAATCCTGAAAGATATCGGAAAACGCATAGCAGAAGTTACGGGCGATAGACGCAAGGCCATGTTTTTGAGGCAGATGATGTCTTTGGCCGTTTGTAGAGGAAATGTGGCTTCCATCATAGGCGCCATGAATTGATAGAAAGCGACCGGAGCAGGATAAACCTGACATAAACGTTCATACCTCACAATTGTAATAACTGAATGATAATAATAAAAATAATAATAATAATAATAATAATAATAATAATAATAATAATAATAATAATAATAATAATAATAATAATAATAATAATAGTAAAAAAATATAAACAGATCTAGTGTCGCAACTACAGAACCCTTTCAATGTGTGGTATCTAGTTGAAGCCACGCTTGCCGGCCCTGCAAGTATCATCGCAACAGATTTAGGAAGAGTGCTGCAGTTTGAAGAAGACGGGAGATTGACACTGAATGCCGCAAAATGTGAGGTTACTGCTTTCGGGGGCTCACTTCAGGAAAGAAAGGAAGCAATTCAGAAGATCACAGAAATACTCCCTGGTATTACGCGTGTAGAGCTAAACAACTTAGAAGTTTTGGGGGCCCCCGTAAAGCAAGACGGAATTTCGCATACACTCTCTGTGAAAAAAGAAGCCCTTACCAAAATCCGTCCACGACTGACTCGCTTGCATCCTCAGGCTGCGCTGTGCATTTGGAAATATAGCCTAGGGTCTTCAAGATTTAACTATATACTGCGTGCATGCCCTGCTTTGACGTGCCCCGAAGAATTACCGGCGTATGATGACGTCAGCAGAGACATACTTAGTGAAGTCCTAAACGTAAACTTAGAAGACAACACCTGGCAGAGAGCAAGTCTTCCGATACGTGAAGGTGGTCTGGGAATAAGGAGTGCCACTGACCTAGCTCCGGTCTGCTACGCTGCTTCACTGGTGCAATTTGGTCCGGCGGCAGCTTCGTTAGTGGAAGAGGCAGTTCGACCACAAATAAGATATGAAACCAGTAAAGCACCGGACACTATTAGAACCATGCTAGATCCGGGCCCTTTAGAAGAATATCCTAGCCAGTATAACCTAGATAAGCTCAAAAGCAAAAAAAAAGAGCAGAGAAATATTAGACGAGCTTGTTTCCCGGAGGGACCGCGCCGTATTCTTAGCGGCACAAGATAACTTCAGTGGGGGTTGGCTTAAAGCCTTACCCTCGCCTCAGCTCGGCACCATGCTGGATCCCAACTCTTTCAGCACTTAGAATCGGCGCTAGCGTCTGCGAGCCGTTTCAGTGCAAACTGTGTGGGGAGATGGTAGATTCCAGTGGCCTACACCCACTGAGTTGCCCGAAGAGTGCCGGTAGATCCTCCAGACATGCTGAACTAAACAGTGTGATTATAAGGTCTCTTAGGAAAGCCGGTATACCATCTCCGCTTGAACCGAGAGGTTTAGTGTCCGCTGGCGAAAAAAGACCTGATGGGTTGACCACTGCATTATGGTCTCATGGGAAGTTTCTTGCTTGGGATGCAACGGTTTCGTGCACCACCGCGGCTTTCTATTTACATCACAGCTCAGTTGAGCCGGGGTGGGTGGCAAAGCACGCGGACGCCAGAAAACGCGTTAAATACGCTGGACTGGAAACAAGATATACTTTTGCGCCTATTGCCATGGAGACGCTAGGACCAATCAGCAAGGGAACCGAAGCATTTCTCATAGATTTGAGTAAGCGAATTCAGGAGGTCACAAGCGACCGAAGAGAGGGTCAATTCTTGAGACAAGCGCTTTTTTTGGTTGTTTGCAGAGGAAACGCTATTTTAGGCGCCATGGAGTGAAATAATTATTTAAAGAATTTGCATAATACGTTCGTAATTCTTGAAGTTTACATCGGGAAAATGTCTCGATCAACAATGTGAGTCCGCGATGCGGATGTATCTGTAGAAACGTGTGCTATTGAATCACAATCAATTTAAATTGAATCTGTGGACATTCGAGCAGAGAAGCGTATACACGCATGGGCGGAGCAACGCTGTGCACAAACCATGCTTAATTCGTAAAGTTAAGATGACCTAACTAAGACATTAATTTGTTATTAGTGAATCTTTATTATTGCTTTCGTGTTTAAAGCAATACGAGTTTCTCTATATGCCCACCCATTTGTAACTTTGTTTTGCACATCGTTGGAAAATATGCATGTAGAAATCAGGTTGACAAATGCAACTGGGGCAGAGAGCAATGCCAAGCTAACTAAAATTAGTAGATGTTGAGAGACCCCAGGGGCCAACTAATCACCCCTCTTCCTCGACTCGAGCGTTCTATCGCCCGAACTTCTTCGTCTTCGCTGTTTCCAGAGGCCCTTTGAGTGTCAAAATGACATCAAAGCAGTCTGTAGCCTCCTTCCACGCCTCCGTGTCTGTCGATTTCCAAGCTGGCACTGATTAGTCTGGGATCCTCGGGTCTCTATAAAGCGAATTCACGCTCTCGTTGTGTCAATGCCTGATTGCAATTACTCGCGCAATCTAAGAAGCTCGACATGTACAACCACTCATTGCAGATAGCAAGGCACATTAAGACTTAGTTTCGTTCATTTATTGATACACATGTTGTCGTCAACGTGCATTATTTCAGTAGCACCAAAATATTTATTGCACAGCTTCTTCTTGATCGTGACGTGTAATTAGCTCGGTTAGAGACTTCACCGCAGGACTCCTGCCGCGTGATACTTATTACAGTGGTGCTAGCTGTTATTGAAGAAAAAAAAAATCGCAACCTCCGCAGTACAAGGGCTGTATGCTTTCGAGTGTATTGGCAAGTACTCATGAATAAAGCCATGTGTTTCATTTATTCATTCATCCAAATAAGTTTGAGATTCGGAAAACCCTCAGTTTGATACAGTACACGGTGGAAGCCACGAACTCCGAAACTAGTTTTAGGTACGTATGTTTGCTCCCAAAACCCGCTAGGAGCCCTACGTCGTGATCGCAGTTGGTGCCGCTCCTTGTAGCCGAAGCATTTGCGGATTACTGATTGTTGGGTTGCCACCGCTGTGTTTTTAGTTCTCTCCTGCGTCTGGTTTCTGAAAGTATTTCACAACATCTTACTACAACGTATAATCCAGGTAGAAAAATTTAATTGTAAATCCTACCACCTCTCGTCTAACCTCAAGGCAACATTGCTTGATCAAAGGCCCGCACCTTTCAAATTTACCGGCAAGGGCTTTGCTTTGATGTACTTTTATTTGTAAGAAATTCATAACGTTTGTTGCGTTTACGTTGCGCAAGACATTGCGACATAGCAGGTCTATTTGGTTAAATAATGCGTACAACAAACCGAAGTTCGCTTAATGTACTTAAAAGCTGTCCAATGGCTTGTGTCTAGGCTCCTGATAACAACAAACTAGTAATTACATTTTACAATTACAATTATCATTTTATTATAATTATGTTTATTTCACTCAAGTATAATATACATTTCAAAATGTTTCTTCATGAAGCTCTATCTTCTTCACGCTTCCGACGAGAGAAGTAGTGCAACGATTTTCGGCTGCGCATTCGACCGCATGGTACTTGGCACACTTCTGCAGGCAGAACAAACTAGTAATAAATGGTGGCAAGCGAAACAAAAGTAAGAACTCCCAGGTACAGACCATTGTGACTGCTTGGTTTTTGACAAGTGCCGTATGTTGAGATGTTTTTATGTTCGGGGTGAACCCGTTAGCCCTGTTTCGGTGTAGCGTCGACTGGAAATGTCTATTCGAAGAAACAGAGTTCCTCATTATGCCTATTATCTAACGCAGCAGGGTTACCTACCGAGTGACTCTAGGAGCCAGTTTATCTAGTAGGCCGGGGAGCAAGCTCCTCTACACCGTGAGTAAAACCCACGTTCAAACGCATAAAACTGTCTCTCTCTCTCTCTCTGGTTAGGTTTCCTCGTCTGCCAGATGCCAAAGTGTTCAAAATCGCACCAAATTCCGTATTAGTTACTTATATTTGATGCATTGATAAAGCAGCACAACATTGGTAGCTTGAATGATCTACTGTAAATAAAGGGACCTGCTATCGATGAATGAGCATTAACGTTTGCAATCTTAAACTGGTGGGTTACGTTCACAGCATACCGCAACTTAACACATAGACGGCTCAGGATTAAAAGACAATAAAATGGTTCTAAATCATTGGCCCGAGCCTCTTACCAATGACGGCAAAGACACTGTTTGATATGCGGAACTCAGGTCAATTGGTGAATTTGTAAAAGGGATACTCGGAGGTCGTTTTTGCATTATGCCAGCACGCTTCAAGCTCTTAGGCTTAGTTTAATTCACTCAAGATTGTGTTTAATCTGGGAAAACTACCCGGCAATTTAATTATACGCAAATCTCAACTACCGACTCATTGAGACTGCTGTATTCACTTTATGCAGCCTCGTGTTTGTCGCACATATTCTTACAGACGGGCAAACGGGAACAGTAGACTACTTTAGTATACGCTTTATGAACTTAATCCGTTTTAGAGTGCTCCGTTGTTCTGGCTGGCTCCGTCGTTGACACTGCCACTGGCTTTAACCACTAATGGTGATTTGAGAGCACTCGAAACAGTGGGTTCAGTTAACTGGCGACCCGACAGCTAACAATGAGTTCCGTACGCAATTAGGCGGTAACCAGCAGTTAAGGCGAGGCAAATATAACCACGACATCAAGGCAAACATATTAACAACACCAACAAAAATATTAATAATCAAACAGTAAAAATAGAATCAAATGACGATAAGGCAACAACCGTAGATATAGCATTTGTAACGGCAAAAACAATGGCATAACAAGAGCAACACAACTAACAACAACCACATTTATTCACTTTAGAAAGGTAGCCAATAACTGGTATAGTGAATAAACTTGAAAACTGTTATATGTCTTAATACATTTGGCAATAAACAATGCCAAATTTATATTTAAGCAATATTCATTGCGTACGCTGCTTAGGGCAATATCGGGCCAACAAGACAAAAATATCCTAAAACCGGAGCAAGCGAGCACGTTCTTTGCTTCCCAGTAGAAAATCCCACTAAAATGTCATATATATATATATATATATATATGGAAACAAATTCTGTACACCCTTGGAACTGAATACGCTGGACGTTTTTTCTTGTAGGTGGGCTGATAATAAAATGGGCTGTCGAGATTCCGCTCAATAACCATCAAGGCAATCTTCCTTCACCCGGCCGTGCGTTTCTTTTTAGATACAATGAAAACCCAGCAATATAATGGCTAGTCGTTGCGAATAATAACGGCGACGACGCACGTGTACTGGCGTAGCTTGCACGTTCAGTTGCGAAGTTGGCGGCAAATTAAAATCATTAGGGAGTTTACCGACAGTTTTACAAAGTAACGAGTTCGTCTAAGTCGAGGCGTCAACCCTTTAAAATAAATTTAGCGTAATTGAACTGTATTTGAAAAAAAAACTAACTTAATTGAAAAACTTTCACACATTACCTAGTGTCGGTAGTGGCAGTACTAGATAGTCTACTGCTAGCAACTCCAACTTCGGGTAGCCGGCGGGCGGCAGATGCATTAACAACGCACAAACACCATCCTCTTTCGTCGTGACGTGATAACGAGCGATAACTGGTTGACCTGACCAGAAATGGCCCAAAGGCTCATTTCAAACGCAATTTTTGGACAGTAGGCATAGCCCTTGATCCTCTGTCCGAGTTTATGTCAAAACAGCAGGTGCCCGTCCATGCACTGATTTAAAACGACCACAGCCGGATTGTTTAAGAACACAATTTCAATAACAACGTAGTTTTGCCTACCGCGTGGTTCAGGCAGCGATCAATGATGTGAATATATCAAAATCGCCAAGTGACACCCTAGTTGAGTTGGAAAAATGTTGCTGTGCAGTGGTAATAATTTAAACTTGTGAGAAAAAAATAAATGCTACTAATTGGCACGTGCGTAACACCGCCACGTCCACGCTATACTTTCTTTGCCACATTCAAGCTAAGACCTTTTAATATAGGATTGCAGAATTGCTCAAAGAAAAAAGAGATATTAATAACGCCGTGTTCTGTGCAGTACCTTCTAAGGTCAACTGATTAGAAACTACTCCCTATTGGCTCTACGACAATAAGGCACTACAAGGCAAAACATAGACGTAGTAGACCTGCGCGTAAGTTTATTATTCCAGAAGCACATTTACAAACAAATTATTTACCAAACAGTTGTTTAGTATAACCCTTTCCTTTAAAAATCTGGGGACCACCAAACAGCACCACTACACGCAGTAACATATCGCGTCCGTTCGTAAGAATGAATATGTGAATAAGTGCTTTCGATACGAAGAGTGCATATGTGGTAAAAGAGAAGAAATTGTTGTTTATGCGGTAACCAGTCCCGGGGGTAACTTAGTTGGAGCGTAAAGCTGGCAACAACAACGACGACGACAACAACAATAATAACAACAACACCACGACAATAACAGCGGCGACGACGACAACGATAGCAACAATAACAACAACAACAATAGCACTCCTTCATACCATCGCCATAGCTCCACTTAACACGCAGATGACCTACATCGTTCCATCTGAAAGACGACACGTCTTCCTGGGCCCATGAGTCTAGGGGTCGGCCGCAACGGTCGAGCGCGTCACCACTCTCGCTCTGATGGTCCCTGGCACATGGGGTTCCCTTATCCGCATCCGATTCGGCTATTGCAACAGGGCAAGTAAACACGAGGTACATCAATCATTTTTGCATGTGTTTTTCCGGCTACACGTACAGACATACACGTCTTGCAGCAGCAGCAGTAATAGTCGTAGTAGTTGCTGTTGTTTTTATTGTTGTTGTGGTTGCTGCTGTGCTTGTTGTAGGAGCATCGGAGCATACGTAGGAGCCGTAGTTATGATAGCAACAGTAGCAGGAGCATTCTTAACAACAATAACAACCATAGCAGACAACATTGTCATCATCAACGACAACAATAACAATACAACAACAATATTCGTCCATGTCATCGGTGTCGTCGCCAGAGCCACTGCCCCAGCTGTAGCGTAAAGCTGAGCTTTCCTGCTCTACCGTACCGTAGAAGTACTGCGGTCTCTCGGTTTTCTTCTTCTTGTCGTTCGGCCAGCAGAAAGACATCGTACACATACGAACGACACATACAGCGTCAGGAGGAACACGAGCGTGAGCACAACGCGCATGCGATGCCGCAGGTATCCGCCGATCCTCCTGGCTGACTCCGTCTGGCTCGTTCCGTCGTGCGTCGTCGAATAGCAGCGTACACCTGCATTCCTACCTACCGACATAGGGTCGTGCACCACCTGCACCATTGCCACCACCACCATCACCTCGTGCAAGACGAGCAGAAGCAGCAGCAGCAGAGCAGGATTTGCACAGTAGCCTACAGCTGATACTTTCGGCATGCCATATAGTCGTTTGGTCGTTCCGTCCCCTACCGCGGCCGCCCCATTCACTTATTCACTCACCCAGACTGCCACCCATCCACCCACTGACTGACTGTGTCGCCGCCATTGAATACTTACTTATCTGTCTCCTCCCTCCTTCTGTGGCATCTGCCCCCATCACCCCCACCAGTAACCCCTGCTGTTGCCGCTGTTGATGCTCACAGTTCTGCTGCTGTTGCTGTCGTTGTTGTTGTTGGTGTCGGTAAGGTTCTTCAGTGGTGGTCTTCGAGCTGCACACAGGACTGAGCCGCTAAGCGGGCAGCAGCAGCAGCAGCAGCACGCACGCTGTATCTAAGGAGGACTTTCTGCTAGCGCTGAAAAGATTATCGGGCGACGCCCGAGGCGAGCAAACGCTTGCACACCACGCGCCCACACCACCGCCCAGACCGACACATAGACAGACACGTCGAAACACAGAGAGATAGAGAGTCTGTTCTCGCACGACCCAGGGCCAGGCGGGCTGCCCGGCCCCGCCGAGGAGCTGTCAGGCTCTTCCATCCAGGACAAGGATGCTCGTTGGCCGCCTATACTACACAGACAGCCGCCTGTTCTTTTTCCTCTTCTCCTGATTTTTCTGCTTCTTTTTGATTTTCTCCCTCGACCGCTTTCTCCTTTGGCGCGCTTGTTCTTCACCCCTTACCCCTAACCCCAGTACACTATCGCCGTCCTTCGAAAGATTACCGAAGGTGCAGACTCAGGCGGATACACGAGTTTACAACAAAAAAAGAGAAGGACTAAGAACGAAGACGAAGCAGAAGATGAATAAGAAGAAGAAAAAGTAGTAGAAGAAGAATGAGACGAGGATGAAAAGAGAAAAACATTGGGAGACAAGCACAAAAATGCGCGCCTCTATTAAGTGAGAGCGATCTCATTTTAGCCATTACGGCAACCGAATATTGGCTAGACAGGATACGGAAATCCTTGTTCATTCACTGCTAACAGGCCACCGCAGAAGCAACTGCTGGTCGCGGAGAGGACAAAGGGAGGGGAGGAAAGATCGTCATTTCTGCGTCGGTCACCGCGGCCGTGGCTTGTCGCGGCACTGCTCATCGTCCCTAATCGAACTAACCTCCCTCGCCCTCCACAGGTTAAACCTTTGTCCAGCGTGCTTTCACTCGTATCAGTCAGTGTAAATGGGTCGAGTAATGCACTCGGCGCAACCTTCGGGCGAGAACCGGGTATGCTTAGAATGTGCCTGCATGTAAGCGTCCAAAGTTTTTCCCAAGACCAGACTATTCGCCGAGCTAACGGCACAACGAAAAAGGGGCTACTGGAATACGATTAAACAACGCACATCCTACTCACTTTAGCGGGACGAGCTGAGTAATGTTTGCGTTATTAAACTGGAGATATTTTGCTTAGTACTATCTAAGAAACTAGTATTCGGTAAAACTGTGTGTATCTAGACGAAAAGACAACCTTAATCTTGTACACAAGCTATTTTGTGAAACATATTCCCAGAGTGAATATGCTTAGGTAAAGAGATACGCAACCCGTTTGAGTAACACCCCATGCACACCTGTCACTACGCACAAAAGGTTCATCAGAGCACCCACAACGGCACAGGCGAATATGTCGTGGATCCTGAGTATAAACAACCCAACAAAAGAGGGCCGTGTTGTATTATGCAACAAAATATAATCACGTAATTGATGACGAGCGTTCTGGATGTAAAGGTTAAGAGTACTGCTGTCAGTTTCGATTAGTTAGAGGGTACTAACAATCTTTTTACTGAAATTTAAATACATCAGTAGTACTAATTTGACTACACCGAAGTTGGTTGAAACGAACTAATTATATTTAATATTTATGTTCATTTCGAACTAAATATAACCCAACACATTTAGTTAGCAGTTTCAGATCACCGGTACAAATCCCCTGGCATGTTGGACTTTCGGGCACTGCCGACCTAGAAAGCTCTAATACAGAGTAACCGCGTGAAAAATCTTGTGAGTGATTTCAGGATACTCTAGAACTGTCTAAATTATTTGCATAGTTTGCTTCCCGATGTCACAAATTTTGGGACACAATTTGGATTAGCTCTAGGGAAGGCAGAAATTTATTTTGTTCTTGTGATAACCTAAAAACTCGTCCCATTCGTCTTCATGGCAATTGAATTGAAATATACATAATTGATTAGAAACATTTTGATTCCAAACTAAGAGGTGAATGGGAGCTGTACTAACTTAGCAACTGTGTTAACACTTCTAGGGTAAAAGAAACGGAGCATCGCCCTATGGCAGGAGAAGTGGGACGTCCTGGAGAAGGGTGTTCTAGGTGCCCGTATACAAACCCTTCAGGCCTCCGGTGAAGAAGAGTCGTTTGGTCGTTCACGAGTAGACCTACACCTCCCCCGATTGTTTGAAGTATTTGCTGATGCAATTCCCGATCGGTTGGGAGACTGGAAACATAACTGTTTTTAGTGAGTTGGAGCCTCACACTACCGGCCCATACAAACTTGCAGACGAGTTTCCTGCAATAGTGTCCGCGTGTGCAAACCGCGTTTTCCAGTTACTCCTCCACAAAAAAAAACCTTGTAGGGTGCATGCAGTAAAACTAGTGGCCCACATTGATGTCTACATTTGGCCACGAACTAGGCAAAAGTTCTGCAGGGTTTACAACACTCTATCGATATCAGCAATAACACTACTTATGATAATATTATTACAATATCTAAAAGTTTGTCGACATAAAAACTAATACAGCTCGAAGTAATTTATCCACAACATTGCATATAAAATAAAACAAAATACATTGTCTCACGCACAAAGTGCTCGTGGAGGTGGGAAAAGCATGACTAGTAGTTTTTTAACCACATATGAGACTTTAAAGGTAGTGACGCAACGAGTCGACCTGCTGGCGGTGGCTATCCGGGTGGGACTGTCATCTTATAATCTCCGTTTAGAAGTGGACCTAGGCATCTAGCAGTTTCGAAAGAATGATGGCAGTTCTCCCGATCTGCGTATTGCATTTTGGAGATGTTTGCTGCGCGGAACGGCGGAAAATCAAACCGTATCATCCGCGTAGGCTAAATAAGACAACTGTACCAGGCTGACAGCCAAGGCATTCATGCACTTGCAGAAAGGACGAATGCCGTCGACAATTAAACGCCGCTATTACGTCAAGAAAAGTGTCAAGACAATTTTTCTTATTTTCTACTAAGTCAACAACCTCCTGTCGCAAGTGCGTTAGAGCAAACAAGAACATGCCTTGTGGAAGCTTGATCGTTATATCGAGAAAAGCTGGAATAATTCTAAATAGTGGTATAAGCAAAGAATATTTTTTTTTATTATTTTACATAGAAGGTCAACTAGTGATAATATACGATAATTTCGTCCTAATGACTGGTCTCTCTTCTTCTTGGCGCGTTAAAACGTGATTACAAACATGGTCTTTAATCACATAAGAAACGAATCAGTTGTAAAAAAGATATTTATTGTTTTTACCAGCCTAGCAATAGTAGCACCAATAGTAAGAGCAGAGATCGTGAGCAACTCGTCAAATATGCCTGTGACACCGCACTCCGTTCAAACAGACCTCTTCATGTTTAAAAAATTCATCTTGATTCTGCTCGATAGCATCCAGTACCGGTCGAATATTTTTTTCCAGAAAAAGCGGCGCCGTGGTGTCTGTGTCTGTTTTCATTTGAAGTGAAATGCCTATTTAACTTATCCGCAATCGATATTGGGTCTTTAAGTGAGGTTTCCTGATCGACTATCAGTTGGACCGAAAGTTTAGGCCTGCTATTCTCACTATTCTCACAGGCTCGATACACAGCTGAGAACTGTAATTACGCAGTTTGCCGCAGGCCAGCTTTATATAAATAGTTTCTAGCGTATCTGAGATCACTTCGACATCTTTTTTCGTCTTCGACAACCTTAACCAACGAAAATTATCTATATTCGCGAAACAAAACTACCCTAAACGCCTCAAATGCTGTGTACATGCTGCGCATCATGAACGCACAGCCAATTTAGTTGTCTAATTCTATTCTTCTGTTGCGTCTGGTCCTCGCTTAATTTCAGGTACCTTCGGTTCGGACACTACAGGTCGATCCGCAACAGAAAGCACTATAAGGCAGTGATCAACTCATCCTTCGCAGCGATCGAACACCGTCTTAAGAGACGTCTGCCGAGCAATTGAGAGACTCACAGACCTACTAGGGGCGCCCTCACTCTTAATACCCTGAAGAGCAGCCTGGCCAAAAAGGCGAGCTTGTCAGGGTTCTTAACTCTCGACGTTTACTTAGCCCTAATTTTGCTTCGGGGCTTGGGCATTAGATCAGCTGCAGACTCTCGGCGCACCTAGGTCCCTCATCAGATTGCTACTGCCGTATTGACTATATTGCCCCTTAATGAGAAGCGAACAAATATCATCTTCCAAACACGGCTCTCGGGTTAACTGGCAATTCAGCCGGAACCCATTTACCAGCACTTCCACGATATCATAACCAAGAGCATCCAAGAGCGGCTTCTGGTGAAGGCAGGCTCGTTCGGAAGTGAGGCATGGCTGAGGGCGGCGTTCACGAGGTCAAACGAAGCTTGGCCTCAAGTCGTCCCGTCACCACGGCTAGGCCTCCGCCATTGCGCGCAAGGAAGTGACTTCTAGCGGTGAACACGCCCTGAGCTGCCGAAAAACTCAGCCGAAATGAAAAGGCACCTCATCCGAAACGACGTCATTCCGCGAGCGCTGCAATCGGCTCAAATCCCGGCGCGTAAAGGCCTATGTACCTGTCCGCTAATAACCAAACGCAAAAAATGCCACCGTTGGGACGCTACAGTGTGGGCATCCGGCTACGTGATTATTTAGGCACGGCTAAACGAAGCTGTACTGTTCAAGTATATTTAAGTAAATGTAACAATGCACACCACACGGCAGGCCGTGCGTGGAAATACTGCGCATAGTTCCAGTGTTTGGAAGCAAGCACCAAGAAGGATACCATAATAAGAAAATTGACTAGAGTAAAAGCCTATATTACAGTCCTCAAAAGAGGGGGGGGCTTTCCTCACATTAGTGAGAACGGCTTGAATGTTGTCAACCTGCGCACATCCGTGGTAAAAGGTAGCCTCCTTTAGAGGGTCGGTCATACGAGCGTTGTGATGGCAGTGTGCGACGGCAACGACAGGAATTATAATAGTAATCTGGTCTTAACAAGTAGTAATAGTGCTAAGCGGTGTTACTGTTTTCAGGAACAGAGGTCATTCGAGAGACATATTTTCTTCGTCCCGTCTTACCGCAGGCGGAACCTGCAGTGGGGGTAGACAGGCCGTAAGGAGTGAAAATGAGAGAGAAAGCAAAACTAACAGCAAGATGTCTCTGTTGGAGGCACTCTGTTTTCTCCTAGAAGCAGATAGAAGAAGCAAATGCATCTCTCTGCTCCTATAGGCAGTCGAGCTCTCTGCCGAGCCAGGCCGAGCTTTACCCCCCCCCACAACAAGCGGCCCATTGAAGCTTCGTCCGCCAACTGAAGAAGCGCCTTACGTAAACGCAGGGTGAGGGTCGTGAGCACACTACAACATAACCCCGGCCCTTCGGCCGCCTCCAGGCAAGTAATACTTGCCAATTTACCTCTCTACCGCAAGCGGCCCATCATCGAGTAAGTGAGTCTCGGCTAAAAGTCAACCTCGTTGTCAGTACTGTTTCCCGCCCGCCCTCACGCCGCTAGCATCTAAGCTTGCTTGGTAACATGCCGCTCCCTTCAACGTTTTTTTCCTCCGGGTTCCATCGCTTATTTTTCTTCTTTCTCTTCTATCTGCTCCTCCTTTGCTTCTTCTTCGTGCTCTCGGTCTTCATCTATGTCGCCTTTCTCCGTCGACCTCCACTTGATGGTAGCCGCCTCCCCCCACTTTCCCCGTGCTCAGTGACTTCCTGCCGCTAAATGGTGATCGCTATGCGATCCCGGGACGAGTTCTTTGCGCGCGGCTCATGTCGCGTTACGTTCGCATCGAACAACCACAAATCGTTCTACGTCGCGACGTAATTCTATCGCTCGTGCAGTATGCCCTTACTAGCGCGGCGTATTTTCGATGTTTGTTTGTATCGCTGTGTTCATTTGCTTCTGTTGTTTTTGCAGGTTGACTCGACGTCGGTGGTGGCGATGGTGAAACGTCGAAGGAATCGTGCAGAACCCCTTGCGGCACAAACTTTGTTCCGCCCCAACGAGCCCAACAGTTGGCTCGCCATATTGCCTCTTGGATGACGGCATGACACCGCGCCCGGCGGGCGGCGAGCGGCATCCTTCCCGCTGGCAACAAACAACTTACTCCCGTCGGGATTCAGCGCCTCCGCCCACCCTTAGGGCCGGCCGCAACCCCATCCAGCAGCTCGTCCGTCCACCACCTATGCGTGCGTGCCATCGGCACCCCCGTCCCCCGGAGGAGGCCGCCGCCGCATTTCCCGCATCCCAGCGCAAAACATGGAGGCGTGCCCTTGTCGCGCCCCTGGCGTTAGCTGCTCTGCCTCTTCGACCGACGTCGTCAAGCCGCCGAGATATGGCGCCTCCATCGCTCGCCGCCATTGCTCCGGTCTGTACGCTGCAGCCGTCGACTTGCAACGACACTTTCTACACACAATCTCTTCCTACTTCGAATTCGTTCTCCCTCTCTTTCTCTCTCTATCTCTCGCCCTCTTTCGCTGTGTCTCTGCACCCCGCCCCCCTATCGCCCGTGCTAGCGACCCGGAACGGGAGGCGGGCTCAAGCCGATAGCGCCTCGCTGCAACTGCTACAACGACTACTACTACTACTATTACTACGGCCAACCACTGCTGCCAGCACTGGTACTACAATAAATAACCTCATTATCACTTCCGGCCCGGTCACAGAGTACAGCTGCTGCTGTTGTTGTTGTTGTTGCTGATGCTGCTGGTACCCCACCCGTATCCGACGCCCCCGCAGCCGTCATAGTCACCAACCACCCCAGCAGCACCAGACCTGCAGCCTCTTCTCGCAGTCTGCCGCTCAACCCGCGCTCTCACCCGACCCCACCCGACCACCTCTATGTCTAAGTGTTAGTGAGTCAGTAAGTGAGTAAGTCAGTCAGTCAGTCAGCCGGTCACCAGTAAGTGAGTCTGATTGTGTGCAAGAAGAGTTCGCTTCGTCGGCACGGCGCATCGGTCGGTGATCGCGCAACTGGCGCCGGACGTCGCATTGGGCCATCGTCGTCGTCATCATCATCATCTTCACGTCTTCGCTATCGGCATCATCAGCACACAGAAATAAAGCGCGACAAAACCATAAAGGTTATCTGCTGCACGTAGTGCCCCATAGTAGTTGCAGTAGCAGTAGTAATAGTGGCCATTTGTAAGCGCGCATGCCGCCAGGAACACTACCGGGTTAATGTGGCTCGGCACAATCATCGGCCTCATTAACAAGACGATTGATTGCGTGTTGCGACAGTCAGCCGCAACGCAGCACAGCGTGGGGTAGCGGCTGCGACTGCGAGAAATGGAAGCGACGATCGTAACGACGCAACGCCGACCGCAAGCGTGACACCAAACCCCAGCGTGACGCCAAGCGAGCAGCATTCCAGCCAGGCGACGGAACGACGATGGAAATGAAAACTACACAAGTATGTTTGTCATACAAGGCCTGCTTCCGTCTGCTGCGCGGGCACGGCCGGGGGGAAAGGGTAGAGGCGGCAAATGCGTACTGTTGGAAGAGAGACAGCATATATTTAACAACTAGGATTATATTCGTAATTCTGAGCGACGGCCATTGTCTTTACAGACAGCTCCAGCTTCGTGTCGTGCAACACAATCGTGTCAACAATTCACGTGTCACGGGTGCACGTGAACAAAACAAATCCCATCTGCTGCAAGATATAATAATTTAAAATAAGTGGCGTAAATGAACAGACGCAGAGTTAAGGCCGAGATATCATTTCGCGCCGATTGCACTGAAGAGAATGGGCCCGGTCAGCAGAAGTACAAGGATATTTATAGAAAACTTAAGTGATCGAATACAAGCAAACACCGGGAATGCACGCGAAGGCGAGTTTCGGAGGCTGCTGCTTTCATTAGCAGTTTGCAGGGGAAATGCCGCGTCGATATTATTTGCGATGGGCTGAGACTAGCTAGAGTGCCCATAGTAGTTGCACCAGTAGCAGTAGTAATAGTGGCCATTTGTAAGCGTGGACCCCATATAATAATGAGGATACACATTCACACCTCACAGTTGTATATGTTCTAACGTAAAAAGAATAATAATAATAATAATAATAATAATAATAATAATAATAATAATAATAATAATAACTCTGAAAACCAGGCTGATAACATCGTGACAACATATGATCCAGACCCACAGACCTTAATCACACTCTTGGCTCGGACACGTAAAGACGCTAAACTAATAAGGATTATACCCAGTGGGGTTAGAGAAGTTTGTTGCGCAGCATACACAGAAGCTTTGGCTAATTTTAATTCAAAGCAAGACAACGCGTCTTGGGTCAGGCTTGTAACGTTGCCGACTCTAATGTTGCGCATCCCGGAGCGAAAAGCCAAAGATACCACACTTTGTCAAATAATTAGAAAAAATCTCGTGGATACGCAGTGGAAGCGACTAGAAAATCTTCTTGCCGAACAATCACGCAGCACCCCCAAAAACTCAGAAAAACAGTACACTGATCGTGACAGAGCCGCTACAGCAGAGCGCAAATTAGCAGAAGGTGATGTAAGATCTGCCGCATGTAGCCTTCTTTCAACCGCCTCATTTGCGCCACTCAACAGCCACACAGAGCAAGAATTGAGAGACAAGCATCCTCGTCCTACGGATTCGGTCAGAGAGCGCTTAAACCATTTTCAAGCACCAGTACCAGCGCAAGCATGCCTCGTACCAGAAAAACGTATTACTGACGCCGTCCGGTCTTTTTCCTTAGCATCAGGCCCAGGATTAGACGGTTTACGTCCGCGGAATCTGCTCGATATGCTCGATAGCACAGTACCGTCATCTGGGAGGCTGGTGGTAGAACTCCGTTCTCTTGTTGGCTCAGCCTTGGGTGGTAATTTGCCATATTTCTGCATTCCCATCTTCTACGGGGCCAATCTAACAGCGCTAGAAAAAAAGACGGTTCTATTAGACTTATAGAATGCGGCCTTACAATCAGGAGGCTTGTCGCTAAAGTAGCCAGTGCCATTACAAGAACAACAATTGTGACAGCAATTTCACCAAGTCAGATAGGTGTTGCAGTGAAAGGCGGTGCAGAAGCGGCAGTCCACGCAGTACGAGCATTTGTTGAAGCAGAAGGTTCAGTACGGGTCCTAGTAAAATTAGATTTTCGTAACGCCTTCAATACTATACGACGCGATGTAGTGCTTGATGAGGTACGACTCAAAGTGCCGCAACTTTTGCCGCTAGCTTGGCAAAGCTACAAGGAACCGACTCTGCTGTCCTGGGATGAAAAAGCACCACTTTTATCAGCTAGTGGAGTGCAACAAGGCGATCCGCATGGACCTGCTTTATTTAGCCTCGGGGTATCCAGTTTAGTGGCACGCATGAATGGCCCTCTTAACGTTTGGTACCTAGGTGACGCAACGATTAGAGGCCCACTTGATCTGGTTGTGTGTGATATTATCAACGTGCTGAATTTTGCAGAAGAGGGAGGCCTTAGCCTCAATGTCTCTAAGTGTGAAGTCATTACATTGCGAGGTAATGCCCAAGAACAGGATGAACTTTTTAGGGCGGTTTCGAATGTCTTGCCAGAATCTAGGCGCGTTGACTTAGACGAGCTGGAGCTTTAGGGAGCCCCAATAAGCTTACGATCGATTTCAAAGACCCTTAACGAAAAGTGCACTGGACTGAAGCAAATTCGCTCTCGCTTATCGGCGATGCATTCGCAAGCAGCTCTGTGTATCCTGAGATACAGCTTGGGCTCGCCAAAGCTTAACTATACTGCGCACTTCACCAGCTATTAAATGCCACGAAGATCTTCAAGCTTACGACGATACCGCAAGAAGCATTTTAGGTGAAGTATTAAACGTCGACCTGCATGATGACACTTGGAAAAGAGGAACCCTTCCAATTGCCGAAGGAGGACTTGATATTAGATTAGCGGCGGAGCTGGCTCCCATGTCCTATGCCGCGTCTCTATTGGAATTTGGTAAACTCGCCAAAACGTTGGTCGAACCAGACATCCGCCAAGGAATCACAAGAGCCAAAGACGCTGCAGAGCTAATAGCTAGGCAAACAATTGGAACAGGCCCCTGGCAAGAACGTCCCACACAGCGTACATTGGACTCCTACAGATGCAGTGCTGCAGCTAGACAGCTGTTAGACAGCCTCTAATCTCCAGTGGAAAAAGCTGTCTTTCTGGCAGCACGGGACACATTTAGTAGAGGCTTTCTAAAGTGTCTCCCTTCCCCGCAGCTGGGTACCATGCTGGACAACACCTCATTCCGCATGGTAACAGCTCTTCGAATAGGTGCCCCGGTTTGCAGCCCCTACAGTTGCCGCGCATGTGGTACCACAGTAACTGAGGATGGACTTCACCCTCTTAGCTGCATCAAAAGCCATGGTAGAGTTTCTAGACACGCTGAAATCAATGCAATTATAAGAAGAGCCTTACGCAGAGCTGGTATACCAAGCACGCTCGAGCCCAGATTAGGACTTCATGACGACAAAAGACCTGACAATATAACAATCCCGCTATGGGCTAACGGCAGATGCTTGTTATGGGATGCTACAGTGTCCTGTACAGTGGCTCCCTCGTATATACGCCACAGTTGACTAGTAGCGGGATGGGTTGCCGAGCGCGCAGATAATGGGAAAAAACGCAAGTACCAAGAACTGGAGACAAGTTATATCGTAGTGCCAATATCGATGGAAACAATGGGCCCGGTAAGCAAGGGAACCAAGAGATTCATCAGTGAGCTGGGCCAACGGATTACAGATCTCACAGGGAATCAGCGCGAAGGCGAGTTTCTACGGCAACTGCTGTCGCTTGCAGTGTGCCGAGGAAACGCCGGCTGTAATGTCGGTTCCATGGAATAATATTTAGGAGTTAGGAAAAGACAAGGAGTACACGTTTACACCTCACAATTGTAACATTTAAACAATAATAAAATAATAATAATAATAATAATAATAATAATAATAATAATAATAATAATAATGACTTGAGAAACCGTGAGCACTAACCCTCAACGCGGCCAAATGCGAGGTTTTAGCTGTCGGAACAACCATCAAGATCAAGCGCATGCTATACAAGCAATCATGGAAGCACTTCCTTGGATATCTCGTGTAACTCAGAGTAACCTAGGTGTTTGAGGTTCTCCCGTAATGCCCGAAGGAATTCCACGCGCTCTCGACGCTAAACGAGAGGCCCTGCTAAAGATCCGCCCACGACTGCCAAGTATGCATCCGCAGGTGGCTCTGTGTCTATGGAGACACAGCCTTGGTTCACTAAGATTTGTCTACATGTTACGAACATGGCAGACTCTGAAATATATGCAAGGTCTTGCAGCCTATAACGAGACCACCAGAGACAATCTAAGCGAGGTACTAAACATTATCTTAAAAAGAAACATGTGGTGAGAGAGCTAGTCTCCCCATCAGCAACGGAGGTCTTGGAATAAGAAAGGCTACGGACCTAGCTGCAGTGTGCTATGCTGCATCCCTGAATCAGTTTGGCTGCCTGGCGGAATCACTCATTGGCAAAAAAGCAAAGATTGAACTAAAAAGGGCAAATGTGGTGGCGGATACTACAATCACGCATCTACTCGATCCCGGCCCTCTTAGAGAGCACGTAAATCAAAAACTTCTTGACGCTTACAAAACTAAAAAATCCGCACGAGGTATAATGAATACCCTAACATCAAGCAAGAGAGCGTGTTGTCTTTCTAGCAGAGCCCTATCCCTTCAGCGGGGCCTGGCTTCAAGCGCTGCCCTTCTGTCAGTTTGGCACCATGCTGGACCCACACGCCTTCCGCATGGCATCAGCCCTTAGGATAGGCGCCTCCGTCTGCCAGCCCTTCTCATGTCTGTCATGTGGCCAACCTGTGGAGTCTGGCGGTCTACAACTGTAAAGCTGTCTGAAAAGTCCCGAACAAAATACGCTAAACTCAACGCGGTAGTAAGAAAAGCTTTTAGAAGGGCAGGGATACCATCTGCACCCGAGCCGAAGTGTCCTAATGGCAGCTGTGAGGTACAACCTTACGGGGTCACCATCCCGTTATGGTCACACGGAAAAACCTTGTACAAGATGTAACGGTTTCATGCACGGCGGCCTTGTCGTATTTTTGCTGTTGAATCTGGATGGGTAGCAGAGCGCGCGGATTCTAAAAAATGAAGGAAGTATCTCGAGCTATCAAAAAGCTACCACTTTGTACCCATTACATTGGGTACACGTGGCCACTATGTTTTTGAGACAGATGATGTCTTTGAGCGTTTGTAGAGGGAACGCGGCTTCTATCATAGGCGCCATGAATTGACAGAAAGTGAACAGAGCAGGACGAACCTGGCTTATCCGTTCATGCCTCACAACAGCAACAATAATAATAATATATTTTTATTCTTATAATTATGTACATGTATCACAATGACTAATATATTAATTATATAACATTTACAATATTAGGGATATACAGGTAGTTCAACAACTTCTTAAAATAAAAACCAAGAATTTTCCAAATCTTGTTTTTAATTTTTTCTTATTCGATATACTCCCCGAGAAGCTTAATACACTTTTCCCACCGAGATTTCAGAGCATGTATACCTCTTGAGTAGAATTCCGCGTCTTTAGACTGAAAAAAGGCATTGGCAGCAGCCTTAACCTCTTCATTGCTGGAAAAACGCTTTCCACCGAGACTATTCTTCAAATGTCCGAAGAGGAAATAATCAGAGGGGGCCAGGTTTGGAGAATAGGAAGGTTGCTCAATAAGTTCGAACCTCAGTTGGGCCAGTTTTGCCGATGCTTGCCGCGACTTGTGTGTAGGAGCATTGTCCTGGTGAAACAGGACAACCTTCTTCTGCATAGCGGGCCGTTTCACGATGAGTTCTTGTTTCAGGGAGTCGAACAGTCTTGCATAATATTCTCCTGTGATCGTTTTACCGCTCTCAAGGTAGTCGACCAGAATTGTTCCACGTTGGTCCCAAAAAACCGTAGCCATCATCTTTCCGGCCGATGCCGTTGTCCGCACCCTCTTCGGAGGTCCTTCACCAGGCGCGCACCATTGGCGAGATGCTTCTTGGGTCTCGGGAGTGTAGTGATGGACCCAGCTTGCATCGACGGTCACGAATCTGCGCCAAAAATCCGACGGATTTTTCGACATCTTGGTCAAATTTCGCTGTAAAGCGGCAACACGCGCGTCTTTTTGGCCTTGGTTGAGCAAATGCGGCACCCATTTTGCTCTGAGCTTTTTCATCTTCAAGTTCTCGTGCAGGATGAAATGCACACTACCCAAACTGATCCCCAAGGCCTCCGCTATCTCCCTAATGTTCACTCGCTTATCTACGGCAACTTTTTCCACGTTTTCCTCATCAGTTGCCGTTTTTGGGCGTCCTGAACGTAGTTCATCCTCGGTGCTTCTGCGATCTTTTTTTAACTCATTAATCCAGTTGGAAACAGTGGCAAAACATGGCGCAGTGTCATCGTACACCTCGTCTAACTCAGTTTTCACTTGGGTCGCATTCCAACCTTAGAAATAAAAATGCTTGATAACCACTCGAAACTCTTTTTTCTCCATTTTCAAAATCACGCCGATACGTTGCACGGGAAAAGCGATTAAACGATCGCAACGGCCAATCACCATAATATTTTGACTGCTAGCAGTCGAAAAGTTGCCTTTTCCAATAGCTGTGAAAGCGCGCCAAAATTCGTTGGCGCCTGTTAGAACCTGTTGAACTACCTGTAGTACTATATACCTAACAAAGATATTTAGTAATATTAGGTATATAGCACTATATACCTAACAAAGGTGATTAATAAATGAATGAAACACTCAACACCATCTTGGCATTGCCTCTCTGAAGCTCCAATGACACCCTTTGTCGGAGAAACGCGATCGATCTTGGCTCCGCTGTGGCCTCAAAGAGCTTCTTCCCAAGCTCTTTTGTCAGTTTGAGTGCATCTTTGCCCCAAACGCCAGGAGACTCGAAACCAAACGCCATTACCACGTGGTCCTCAAGAAGATGCGCGTATAGGCGCCGTTTGTGCATCTCCTGTTGGTGAATGGTGTGGTTGCCGCCCGCGCTGGCTAATGCACGATAGCCGAGGGCGTACGTATCAGAGACAGTGACGTCCCACGCGGCCGATTATAGTCCCAGTCCCGACTGGTAAGGCCATCCGGTCGACGCCTGTCGTCTCTCTGCAGCCCACCGGGCTCCAGCGTGACGCGGTAGCCGGCTTGCCTAAAGCGCGCCCGAGGATGTCATTCATGGCATCGTGGCGGCCCTGCGTAAGCCCCGCCAGCTTAGTGCAGCTAAGCCGGTGCAGGCCGCGCTCATTGTTCCATCGCATGGACATTTTTCTCTCTCAAGCATGGCAATGCCAAGTCTGAGGCCACTGGCGGCACGGAACTGGTCGTCGGCCAGCTTACTGCCTACGAGCTCCGACGGAAACACGTCAAGCCACTCTCTGGCGGCGTCGGATGAGACCGCTTTCAGTCTAATCTCGTCTACATCTAACTCGCAGGCCGACAATAATAATAATAATAATAATGGAAGCAGAAGGCCACTGAAGCACCGCAATATGGAACATTTGGATATCGTTTAGAAACGCTTGTATAAAGCCGGCAAAGCTCCACATATCAAGCATGCCTATATCTACCCAGTTTCCGTTTTTGTGATACAATTCAAACATTTATTCACCTTTGCCAGGTAGTATAAGCTTCCGTTTTTTGTGTCTATGTAGTGTAAGTTAACTAGTTACTAACCTTCTGGGGTACATATTCTGGCCATTCACAATAATGTAACTTTTTTTTTGTTGTGAGCAAGAGCATGGAAAATGCCCACATAGATAGATAACTTTATTTTGCTTACTGTCAGCCTAAACAAATGCAGTACATTAGCCATTCTAGGTCAGGTCTGCATCCCACCCGTCAGAAATAAATTGATGTTAACTCTCTACTCATCGATTACAAGGCAAAAATGCGTCATGTTAAACTGCCCACACCCCTGGCGGTTACACTGCCTTTTACTATCTCGCGTGAAGAGATACTGAATGCTATGAAGACTTTCAGCGGAAGTTCAGCTGTTGGCTTGGACTTCATGAGTGTCGTCATTGACGTGTAAAATATACAATAGTACGATCGACATCACTACAGCCTCATAATAATATTGTAAGCAGAAAATGCTATCTTCTGCCTTCGTCGTAGAGGATCCCACAGAGTACAACTGAATGGCTTTATGAATCAAGCAAAGAAAAATTCGACACCAGCCAACCGCCGTTCAAGCGGCTGCACTCCGCCACCTACGACGTCTCACGTCGTTCACACGACGCCTTCTCCGCCACCTGACCTTCTCGGGAGCCAGCACCAAAGTGCACATTGCAACATGAACATCGCTGAACATCTTTCTCTACCTTTAAGGCTGGTTTTCCTCCCCCTTCTCTAACTCTTCCCCGACTTCCACTGACACTGTTGTTTGCTCGAATTTGGTAGAGACACAACAAAGTAGCTATACAAAGGAGAGGGGAGAAAAGAGAACGTCAACAACGTCAAGGAGATCGGAACTGATACTAGTGAATGTCCAAAATAGAGCAAGATGTTGATTTGAATAATCATTGAGTATATATATATATATATATATATATATATATAAATGAGTGAAACCCGAATCTCACAATATTAATATTCAAAATCGCTCAGTGCCAGCTTTGTTAGAGAGGGGATTGCATTGCATTTACTGCCATGATATCTTACACATATACCATAACAATATTTACAGACACATGTGTGGGGGGACGCTTATAACGTCGAATTTCAAAGTCAGGCTGAAAGATTGTCGTCGCTATTCAATTCTCCTCTCGATGATAGGGCTCACCGGGGCAGCACTTGGACAACCATCCTGCAACAAGAGCGATTAGCAAGCCTGATTAATAGAGCACCTTTATTGCTGATAGAGCCATGTTTCGAGTAGTTAAAAGGCTCATCAAAAGAAAAAATCATTTCGGGGCTGACTCTCAGCCAAGATTTAACGTCCATGGAACTGCTTTGCGCATTGCTTCACAGACGGACCCCCATAAATACAAATGTGCAACGGTGGGGCTTGAACCCGCACCTACAGGTAGTTCAACAAGTTCTTAAAATGAGCTTCTCAGAATTCGAATTTTGGCGCGCTTTCACCGCTATTGGACGGCAACTTTTCGAATGCTAGCAGTCAAAATATTATGGTGATTGGCCGTTGCGATTTCGTTTGATCGCTTTTCCCGTGCAACGTATCGGCGTGATTTTGAAAAATTGAGAAAAAAGAGTTTCAAGTGGTTATCAAGCATTTTTATTTCAAAGGTTGGAATGCGACCCAAGTGAAAACTGAGTTAGACGAGATGTACGGTGACTCTGCGCCATGTTTTGCCACTGTTTCCAACTGGATTAATGAGTTAAAAAGAGGTCGCAGGAGCACCGAGAATGAAATACGTTCAGGACGCCCAAAAACGGAAACTGATGAGGAAAACGTGGAAAAAGTGCGGAAAATCGTTGCCGCAATTAAGCGAGTGAACATTAGGGAGATAGGGGAGGCCTTGGGGATCAGTTTGGGTAGAGTGCATTTCATTCTGCACGAAAACTTGAAGATGAAAAAGCTCAGAGCAAAATGGGTGCCGCATTTGCTCAACCAAGGCCAAAAAGACGCGCGTGTTTCCGCTTCACAGCGAAATTTGGCCAAGATGTCGAAAAATCCGTCGGATTTTTGGTGCAGATTCGTGACCGTCGATGAAAGCTGGGTCCATCACTACACTCCCGAGACCCAAGAAGCATCTCGTCAATGGTGTGCACCTGGTGAAGGACCTCCGAAGAGGGTGCGGACAACGGCATTGGCCGGAAAGATGATGGCTACGGTTTTTTGGGACCAACGTGGAATAATTCTGGTCGACTACCTTGAGAGCGGTAAAACGATCACGGGAGAATATTATGCAAGACTGTTGGACTGCCTGAAGCAAGAACTCATCGTGAAACGGCCCGCTTTGCAGAAGAAGGTTGTCCTGTTTCACCAGGACAATGCTCCCGCACACAAGTCGCGGCAAGCAACGGCAAAACTGGCCCAACTGAGGTTCGAACTTATTGAACAACCTTCCTATTCTCCAGACCTGGCCCCCTCTGATTATTTCCTCTTCGGACATTTGAAGAATAGTCTCGGTGGAAAGCGTTTTTCCAGCAATGAAGAGGTTAAGGCTGCTGTCAATGCCTATTTTCAGTCTAAAGACGCGGAATTCTACTCAAGAGGTATAAATGCTCTGAAATCTCGGTGGGAAAAGTGTATTGAGCTTCTCGGGGAGTATATCGAATAAGAAAAAATTAAAAACAAGATTTGGAAAATTCTTGGTTTTCATTCTAAGAACTTGTTGAACTACCTGTATGTGTCTCCTCCGGTCGCGAGGCGCAGACGCATGCCACCACGCCACCGGGCTCGACGTAGTCAAGAAACTAGAGCTTGGTTACAGGCCATACCCTGTCCGCTAATTGGGACTCTTTAGGACGACAAGGCGACGGGCATAAGCGCAGAACTACGGCTTGGTGTCGCCACCGATGTCGTTGTGGTGATCTTGTGGACGCGTTGGCCCATCATGGCCTGTCGTGCATGTTGAGTGCAGGCCGACGAGCACGTCACTCCGCCTTAAATGGCACTTTTGGTTGCGCAGTGGGATATGCCGCTTTTCTGTGTGTTCTGAAATCACCGGGTCTACCCAGACATGATGGAAAAAGACCTGGCCGTCTGACTCGGGCACCCTTTGAGCGTGACCGCGTGCTTGTTTGGGACGCAACTGTAACAGACTCATTAAGCCCTTCAATAGTCGGTGCGGACGCAAACCGAGTAGGTCATGCTTGCATGTTAGCAGAGGCTAACAATTGCAGAAAATACTCTGGCGTTGATCATTTACAATAATTTTGGCCGTTGGCGCTCGAGTCTATGGGCGCTGCTGCCCTCCCCCCCTTCGCGCTCAAGCTAATTCAGCGCGTGGGTAAAAGCCTTAACCTTTTGACGGAAGACTCAAAAGTATCAGAACTCTTGCGTCAGAGGCTGTCGCTCGACATCCAACGAGAAAATGCAGCATCCGGGGCACACATTGTTAAAGTGGGCTAACCCTGGGTGAGAGAACCCATGATGGGTAGGCCCATAATCTGCATTAGTTTGTTTACATGGGAAGTGACTGGAATATCAGCGTTACGCCAACGCTCAATCGTTGTCAACTAATACTACATACTACCAAACTTAAACACACACAAATTAAAGCAATCCATACTTTATGCAACTTGGCACAGTAATATGAAGAAAGTGATAACCAATGTATTTTTATACTCATTTAGCACCCGCATTGACGTCGAACCCTTGAGGCACATTTTCACTATATTGATCTAGGTGTGCTGACACAAGATTGATTTAGATATCGAGCACTTTTGGCAATAACGACAAAATTGCCAAACTTCTGTGGTTTGGAGTACATTTTAGTAGAGTTTATGTACGTCATGTAGTTGTTTTAAAGCAGGTTGAAGATTTCGACGCGTTATTGCAATATTACAATATGAGCATCATACTTGGGCATATTACTAAGATGTATGATAGCTATTATTACCCATGCCGTTGACTAGTAAGGCAACTTAGTTTTTAATACAATTTTCTCGTATACTATATATATATATATACTGCCTATATCGTACCTGGGTGAACTGATTGTGCGCACGTATGGATCTTCTCACTTCGAATCTAGAAATTAGCGAATCCATAATTGTTTTGTAAAAAATGATAATCGCTGCAAGGCCTGTTCTTACTCAGCAGAGCAACACAAGACTTAAAAGACAAGCCACTTTGTAAAAATGTATATTTTATTTATTGTATCACCCTTCAGTATTGTTTGTACAATTTGAATTACATTACACGTGTTCACCAAGACTCCAAGACTTCGTTTTCGTTCATCTTGAACATGTAGAGAACTTACTGAGGCCTAAATCTGGTTCTTACAATCATGCGCTTTCTACTTTCCTTAGCAAAAAGGCTTTTCGTAAGGTCTATCAGCTATCGGTACAAGCGACAGTGTTTACAGTAAACGTGTCTTATCTCTAGGTGTTTCCGGGAGAGTTGGAGTGTCACGCGCAAAGTTTCAAGCTTAACTTATTTACGTCGATGCGTTTACTTATTTACGAGTCCCTGGCGCTTCGGCGTACTAGTGCTGTCATCACTATCGTTTACTGTGACTGTTGAATAAACTAATGCATGAATTCTAAATCCAGTAATTACAAGGCCATTCACTTGTTCAATATATTCGACGTTTTCTTCAAATCTGAGTACGCGAATATATCGATAGCGGAAAGCCCAGCCCTCTGTGGATTATCGCCGGGTCCATTGCCACTACTGTACAACGAATAACAGATAACTGGAAGGTGCTGAAGGCAAGGATGGTGTTGTCGCAGGCCACTGGGATCCTCGCCTATTTAAGCCAACCTGGAAAGAGACCTGCGGGATTTTATCATCCGCATTGGTGCAAGTAGTATTCAATAACATTGAAACGCATAGTAGAAAACGTCTTTCTTCAAGGGCATTTGGAACGACCGGAAACGCTGTTCGTATGTCTTCATAATCTCATTTAAACGCCCTTAATTGAGCAGTCGGTTTGCGGAACAATTTGACTGGTAGCTGCAGTTGGACTGGTCAAAACATCGTGCCGAGTTGTCCTGGGTGATCTTCTTGACCTTAGTTACCGCTTTTAACTCCCTTACAGCTACCTCATATGGCCTTTTTTTCGGTGACGAGAATCCTAAAAGCAGCCACGTTGCAAGCTGGGCAACAGCAGCTTCTATTTTGTTATGTCTCCTAACGAGTCGTTATTTTTAGCTATTTTTTAGCATAACTATCTTATATAAGTTTCATATTTTTTTTAATATAATCAATCCTCAACGGTGGGAACATGACATTTTAGTATATGCGAGCATATGCACCGTTACCGGGGCTCCTGTGTAGCCATATCTGAAAGGCTCCTCGGACAGAGGCCGGCATTGCTCTGTTGCACATTCAGCGACAGGCGGTGTCTACGGATTCGCTTTCCGACCTTCTGTTGCAGACCGCGAGTGGACGGGGCCGGCCCGCCGAAGCTCTCGAAGACAAGTGGGTAAAAACCGTACGAGCAGCTAGCAGTGACTAGCTAAAGTACCCGATGTTATTATTTTTTTCGGAGGTTTTGGGAAATGCATTATGCACAAGCAGAGCTGGCAATCGTCAGCTCTTAATATGGAATTCTCAACCAAGCCTCACCTAAAACCCGTCTTCCTCCGCACCTCCTCAAGGTTTAAAATTGTGTGGCACTACTTCGAGGCTATGAGAAGAAAGTCTCTTACTTCGACCTGCTCATGGATCTCTCAGTAGACTTGTTCCACGAACCGGGGATACGTCGACACCCTGCGGAAAGCCTGGTTGCATGTCGCCCCTTAGTAAACCCTCCCTTAACCATTTCTCTCGACCTCCAATTTGGGCTTTTCGGCCTTGTTCCAAACGTGTTTCCATCATATGAGCCATAATGTCGGCGGTGTGGCGGCCGGCAAGTGTAAACTCGGATGACTGACGACACGTTGTTAGAGCGCTACATTGAGCCACTGTGTGGTCGACGCCGTCAGGCTGGCCTGACGCGCATAGGACGCATGTGTTTACAGGCGCCTTCCCAATCCAGACCATGTAGCACTGGAACTGTCCGTGGCTTGTAAAGATCTGGATGGCAAATTACGTTACAGGTCTCTGTCCGGGCCCGCCGTATCATTGTTGTAAGTAGAGTCCTAGGAGTTTTTGGTCGTCCAAGTAAGAGGATAAGATGCGGCGAAAGTAGGGGGAATCCCCCTACACTTCAGCGTTGTCATGACGACATCCCAGTTCGCAGTGCTAAACGTGTTCTTCACGTCTAGTAAAATTCGTAAAACGAAGGAGCGAGTCGTGAACGAGGCAGTAGCCTCCTGCCGCGCCCTGTAGAGTACCCGGTGTAGACGTCGAGCGACCCTACCGGAAGCCATATTAGTCCTCGGAAAGTGCCTGCTGGTCTTCTATCTCCGCGTTTAAACATTCAACAAGTACATTTTAGATCAGCTTGCCCGCCGCGTCCAAGAAGCAAATTGGTCGATACACAGGAGGCCCCGGACCGGATTCCGGTTTGGGGTCAGCGCTAGGTGAGCGCTTTTCCACTGAGCCGGAAACCGGCCCTCTGCAAGCAGTCTAGTCACGAATGCCCCTATCTTGGCGGAATGCCGCGTGGCAAGCATCCGAACCACCTCAGGTGGAATGTCGTCCGGTCCTGCGGTCTTGTTGGGTGCCAGGCGGTGCCTGTTGGGGAAGCAGCGCCCACTAGCTCCGCAGTTCTCTCGTAAATGGAAGGTGGGGGCGGGCAGCGGTGTTTGCCCATGACCGCCCTGTAGGGCAAGCCCCAAGGATCCTCCTCCACCGCCTCCACCAGCCTTCATGCCGCTGCTTTAGCATGCCACCGATATCTTGAGCGACTAGCGTTTCTTTCTGTTACCGCTTAGCAGATCGAGCTCTCGAGCATGAGCCTCGACTAGATACTCTGGGTTTTTTGGGAAGGAGTAGCCAAGGTTTTTGCACTATTTAGTATATATTGCAGGCGTTGCTTTTCTTCGTAGAGGCGCTTCTTGGTCAGCTTTATTCCGAAACACTCGCTTCATCTCTGCGAGCCGGTAATGTTCAGAGGGGTTCTTGTCGTCATGGGTGCATATAAAGCGCTTTATCTTGTGACATTTGCGTCAAACCCGGCTTAATGCGTATTTGGCCTCGCCAATAGTCTGGTAGTAGCTGATTTGTAATTTGCCCATCGTATCACCTGTTCGATGGTGTTGATGTCGTCATCAGGTCGCATAAGTTCTTTGGCCTGCTGGAGCATGTGGAAGTTGTTTGTACGGATCAGCTGTAACATGAATGCCACTGTAATTGTGCTTTGCAGTTACTTACAGACCAAGTACTTCGCAGAAATGGTGGGGCCGGCGATTCCATAGCTAAAGAACCCTGCTTGATCTATGCGGTCTTGGATGAGGTCACTCTCAGCGAAAGACAGCGTCTCGAGACGGCCTTTACGATGGAAGACGTGATCCTCGCTCTCCAGGGTTTGGAAAACAACAAAGCAGCGGGCCACGATCTAGTGAGGAATGAGCATCTGAAGAGCGCACCTATTTTGGCTCCATGCTGGACGGCACTGTTCAACGAATGCCTCCGCGCTGGAACGATCCCGTCTCAGTGGCTCGAAGCTACACTGCTCGTCATCCCTAAAGGCAAAGGTAACCCAACTCAGCTGACCTCCTGGCGCGGTATAGCAAAAAAAGCACATGCTACAAGTTACTGTCGTCGCTGCTCACCAGGAGACTAAGCGTATCCCTACTGAACAACACTTCCGCGGCCACGTCTGAGCTTAGGCTAAGAAATCCCGTTAAGCTGAAGAAAACTGTAGCCCTAAAGTTTAGGAAAGGTGGGCGCTTAGCTGCTAATGATGTACTCCGTTTAGCCGGCTCCTTCCTTACGTAGGTAACTAGGTTCGCCGTGCACAGCTTTCACCATATGCTGTGCGCAACCCCCGGGTTCCATGATCCCTCCGACTCATGTGTGTGCCTTCGTTGTACACTAGCATGCGGTAAATACCATGCTACCTCCTGTAGCCTAGTCCCGTCGCTAGCCAAACTAGATAACCAGGCCCACGTCATAACTTCATATGTTTTACATATCTATTAGTTTATATGTCTAAATGTGTGTATGTAAACATATGCATATCTTTTAACTGTACTATTTCTACACAATACGTGTAATAATAAACAAATTATTGGTTTTAACTGTAATTAGGATTTGAGTGCGCGTAAGGTCAAATCTTACTTGACAGTGTTCGTGGTGGGCTGAAAGTGTGGACCTAACTTCACAAACTAATATCCCCGACTGGCACTCTGACGATAACAAAACGTCGACAGCACTTGAGTCGTTCCAGCTTGCGTATGTAACGATATTACGGTCGTTCTCTATTTGAAGCTCCAGGCCTTCTATGCCTGCCGTGAATGCTTCTTGGGGTTCATTTTGCTTCGACATATAGCAGTTTGCGTCACATGCTAGGTCGGGCAGTTCCTCGAAGTTCGCTGCGTTGACTTGGACGTAAAAACTACTGTAGTACGCTTGATTTTGATCTGTCAGTTTTTTTACCTTTAAATCCTCATATGCACCGGGTAACGTGATAGATATGTTGTCGGCTCTTTGCTCATATAGAATCGCCGACTGGCGCCGAGTTTCGGCGCGCTGGTGGCCTCAGAGGGCAACTGTTATACGGCGGCTTGTTTCCAATCGACCTTTAGATCTGTAAGAGCGGCAGAATCAAGAAGGTTCTACCCTGTTGCATAGGCCTATGGCTGCCTGAGCTACTTCCGATAGGGCGATCGCATCAGGCAACATTAGGCCACCCCCCATCCTATGTAACATCCTTTCCCGGACACGGTAGACCATACATTAACCTATGTTCAAATGTTCAATTAAATCGTGTATATTTCGCTAAAATTTAGTTTACTTCTCAATTCGTGTATAAAACTGTCCTTGAAATCATTCATCTTCTTCACGTTTTTGGCGAGGAAAGTAGTGCAAGGATTAGTGCTCCAGTGCTGCCCACTCCTCTGTATGGTGCTTGGCATACCATTGCAGGCGCAAGTCGTCCTCCTCGTGAAAGGCGGCGTTTGAACATACTATATATTTTTAAATATTGTGAAGCTTTGGTGGTACGTCCAGAGCAGTTTCTCCGAATGATACCCAGATTTAGTAATCTCTTAATGCGGTAAATGTTTGCCTACTGTTGTCCCATTCGAATGTAGCTCATAACTGAAATTTCAAAGTACTTCCCCTTTGACACGATGCTACCTAGCAGTTCCTTAACTTTTTTTCGAATTTCGGTGCGTTAGCCGCCTAAGCCACAGCCGTTTAATTGTTTGTTACTTAATTAGTTCCAGTCAGAAAACAAGCATAAATAAGCATAAATATCCATGAGTAAGCATTTATTGTATATTAAATAACGATATATATATATATATATATATATATATATATATCAGGAAAAAACCTCTCACTGGTTCGTGCAAGGCAGAATTGTACGCTATAAAGCCGAATAAAGCATTTGAACCCCTTTAAAGACGTCTCATACGATCCCTGATAGTATAGAGATGTCATCATCGCGTACATCAGCAGAGGTTTATCTTATAACGCCGGGCACACAGATATTGATAGAAAATGTTATCTAGCTCCTTCCCTCCATAGGGAACTCGTTAGGCCTGTCCATTACACCTGTCAGCAACCATTAGCAGATAGTAACCCTATAAACGTTATATATAGTTCCCTTTCAAATACTTGATATACAACATAAAATGCATAGCCCGTGGGTTAGGTCGTTCGTTATCAACTGTAGCATAAACAATGCAGATGCGTCAAGTTAACAATGTATTATGTATATATATATATACACGCACTGCTCGTTCAAACTCTTTTTCCCTTATCGGTTATCCCTCAAGGACCGTTATTAATTAATATTAGCTTAGGCCTTCAATAGTAAAGCACTCTGCATTTTTGGAAACAGTAACAATATCATGATGTGATTCGGTTTAAAAAACGCTGTATATATATCTACACATGTAAGTGTGTATTTACACATGCACCCTTTTGACTATGTATGTTCGGCCAAAGACAGGCCCATACACTCTCATTACTCCCAGAATCAACAAGGACTCCAATGTACAACCCGCACGACTTGCATACCAGAAATCCAGTCCACTGTCGCATTGTTTCAATCATATGTTAAGTTAAATACTCATATTTTAGCAACAAAATAACACCAACAGTATTGACCGCAGTTAGCTCGCGTCATGGCGTATTGTCACCGGTAAAAGAACTAGCAATGGGTGTGACTTTGGTCCACGAACTATTAGCCCTCTTAGCACTTTCGAGCACTGCACTCACTGGTCAGTCAAGTCACACGCAGTGTCCTGTGGTCTCATTATAAAAAATGTTTCGTCTCGCACAAGTATTTCCCATGCTGATATTAGAACTATAGCTCGTTAACCTCACAGATCGCTGATGAAATTAACGAACACAAAAAGAAGAATGATGCACCAATAGAGCAAATCGATGGGAATGACGGAGGAAACACAGTAAGCGGGCGCGAAGACTTCTACGAACTCGCCGTTGGTGGAAGGTCTGGCATCGTTAGTCGGCTGATCACACACGTTACTCCACGCACTTTCGCTGTTACACGCGCCCTACCAACACACTGATCTTAAACGGAAGCCCTGTCGCTTGCGTAATAGATTCACGTGGACAGGTTGGTAGCTTGTTCTTGCCTTTGGCCAGTCACCAGTGACTGAAGTATATATAATCGCAGTTGAAGACGTTGAGGGCTGCTGTGCTCAACCTTCGATGAAATTACGATCATCAATCAGCTGACTTTCCATCACGCATCGGTTGAACTCGTCACGTACGGCCTCCGGAGACTTGTTCCCGTCAAGTATCTGCACACAGTGACATACACAATTAAAAATCTTCGTAAATTGATGAACTACGCAACACACATGAATAGACAGTGTAACGTCACTAGGCGCGCTTATTGTATGCGCATACCCTCTAAATAGGAATGCAAGTTTTGTCTTTAGAAGGAACTATCCATCCATTACCTCTGTATGTACCCGTACGTACCAAAACATGTTTCGCAGGTAGAGGGAATTTACTTCGCCCGCCGAACCATTGCTCATGAACGTCATGAATTGACCGAACGTAATCCAGGCTAATCGCACGCTCGCCTTCGCGATCTCTCAGTTGAACCCGCCTCCTAGCCACCTACAGCACAGCATTAAACATCATGGATTAATAACAAAGAGAGATACATATATTACTCAGTCAAATTTTCAATCAATCGGGTTTTATTGACTTGCCCATCTGCGCTGTCACCGTTCCGTTCGTTACAATAGCTCTCATCCACTTACAACGACCTATTATATATATATATATATATATATATATATGTTTGAGATCATTTCAAGACTTTGGAAGTTGCAACAATACTCTAGAGCTCGTTAGAAAGTATTTAAGCTACATAACATACGTTAACTAAGCCCAAATGTGATTAATATTGTATTAATACCTGTAATTACTGTGCTACAAATGTCTAGCGCGAAAATAGCAATTCTTATTTGCAATATTTTACTTGCAATTTACTACGCCGAAATATCGTTAGTATTATATTGTCACCTTTTGTATTATAACTATATCCAGTGGGACAAAATATCTATTGTCAATGATCTGACTGCGTAAAACAAATGATATTTTGCTACATGAAAGAGAAGCAATGAGGTGGTAGATATGATCGTACCTCAGGGTCCGTTTGTAGGTAAACGACGAGATCGGCCTTGCAGGCCACTTCTTCTGTCGTAATCAGGTGCTGAAACCATTCATCCAGCACTAGCGTCTCGACTTCACTTAACACTCCCCTGCATCAGAATTTAAAAAATAAATAACACAACAGTAAATACTCCGTTTCGGATGTGAAGATTGAAGACTGATAAAGAAGCTCACTCTTGCTCTACGTGACACTACACACAAACTCCTGTCTGCATATGTATAGATATATCTACATTAATACATGTGTGCAGCTTTTACACTTATATAGAGTGCACGACCGAGATAGCTTATACCCAGAAAATCAATTTAACAATTTTTACTCCATGAAATACTATCCAGTGACTAATGAATGGCTTAATCTCGTTATAATCCTCTATTTGAGAAAGGCTTTCACTTTTGCAGTCAAGCAAGTCGTCTCAACCTTACTTGCATACCAACAATATTTTCATTACTAAATAAATTTGCCTTAGCATGAAAAAATGATAACATAATGGTGAAAAACAAGGATACTCAGTAATCTCTAAATCCAGCTTTTGTATGTTTTGCAGAGTTACTAAATTAAGCGATGTCGCGGGTTGTCTTAATCTAAGGAAACTATATGAGGTATGCATGAGATGTAGGTGTATGTGAGTAATTGTTTGTCATAAATCTACTGCAACTACGGGCAATAGTAATATTTAGTAATCGCCCGATTTTGTTCCAAAAATTCCTTAGCATTTTATATCCTAGCATTTCTAGCATATTTGATGTTCTAGCAAAAACAAACGAAGCCGAGTCAGACCAAGCTAAGAGCATAGGACCACTAGCGTTTCTGCTTATGTTCTCGTACGCTTTTCATTTTTCATCAAAGATTACCGAACAAATGAAGCGAGCATAAATCAAAGTGCCTGCATCGCTCAATTTGTGAGACGCTCAGTTATTGAAACTAAAGTTGATTTCAGGTTCTTAAAGTCCTCCTAATACACCCAAACGGTGGCATGGCTAAGGGGCTAATGCGCTAGTCATGACTGCTATCTACCGGTGTCCCACTGATTCGTTCCCTATGACAGATTGAATGTTCTTTGAGTGGTGCTCAAGAAGAACGACAGAGAGTCAGCGATCATGCGGCAACAAGGACCGTTAAAGAAACCCTGCATATCTTAGAATGTCGAGCCCTCTGTGCATTAAAGATATGGCTCACTAATTCCAAGCCCGTGAGGGACGACAGGAATTAGAGTCGAATTAAAAACAATATCGTTAAAAATGTTTAAACATTTATAGCTGACTTGCTAACTCCAAATTTTGATCGAAATTATATATATATATATATATATATATATATATATATATATGGGTTATCGATCTATTTGAAGATCATCAATAAGAATGGCGGAGCTCGCGCCAAAGCTGTGGAAGTAAGAAAAATATTTTTTCCAATAGAACATAGATCTCTGAGAAGTCTTGTTTTGGAGTGAGAGTGAAATTACTACAATTTGTGACACTGGTGTTGTTACCCGACATAGGGGCATCAAAATTCCCATTGCGAGATAATATATGTTCCAAGGAAGCACAATATCGCACGAACTCACTTACTGTCTTGCAATTGCACATTTTGTGCTTCCAAGTCGGACAACAACGCCCGTGTTACGGATATTAGTAATATCACTCTCACTCCGAAACAAGACTTCTCAGAGATCATGTTACATTGGAAAAAAATATTTACTTTAATAAGCTCTACAATTCCCTATATCGCTCTTCAAATCTTTCTGGAAGAAATGCCATTTATGCATGTACTCAATCTCAAACATTCAATTGCTCCACAATCACGGCTGGCATTGCCATAGGCTTAGTACCAAAATTATCGTCATGAAATCGTCATTGTGGATGTGTTCATTTTGAGCGCTGTGAATGGTCGTGGGGTTGTGACTTTGATGTATTGGACGTGAAAGCCAATGAAAGAACTTCATTTTTGCGAACTTTCTTCTAAACGACAATGTCGCATCTTCTGGCCGGCCTTAGAAGTTCTTCGGAGGAATTTTCTAACGAGCACAACGGTGCACTTATGTATGAAAAGGCTGGTTGTCTCGAATTAGCACATTTTATGCTCCTATGTCGGGCAACAACACCAGTCTCGCTGACTGTCGTAATTTCACTCTCAGTCCACACAATATATATATATATATATATATATATATATATATATATATAGGGAGAGTGAGAGAGAGAGGGGGATAGATACGTGAGCAAAATTCTTTAAAAATAAATTCCGTACCTTGACTAGCGCTCCGAGCCACCTATCCCCGTAGAAGTAGCAGTAGTTGGCACCGAGCGCATAGCAAGGCAGAAGATAAAAATATAGGCTACTACTACTACTAAATAAAGTTTTCGGGCTGACCCTCAGCCAAGATTTAGCGTCCACGGAACTGTTATTCACATTGCTTCATAGACGGACCCCCATAAATACCAATGTGCAACGGTGGGGCTCGAACCCGCGCACGTATGTGTCTCCTCCGGTTGCGAGGCACAGACTTAATCCACCAAGCCACCGGGCTCGACAGGCTACTACTACTACTACTACTATTATGACGACACTCACTTGCAGAAGAGATTCTCGACGAAGCAGTACCTCGCGCTGTAGAGACTGCGCTCCATCATCTTGTAGGGTGTCGTGACCTGCTGCCGATGATTCTGCAGCATCGTCAGCTGGACGTACGTCTGAAGTGCGAGGGCGTACTTCTTCGGCTGTTCGTACATCAGCTGAAGCAGATTATGTCGGCCTCCACCGATGGCCGACCATCGTTGAACCGGCTCGGGCAGGATCGTCGTGTTCGACAGGTGTGCAAACTGCTTGAGGAACGTCGTCTTACCGCTGCCAATGTTGCCCTCGACGAGGATCTACCGCCGCCGCAACCAGCCCCCGAGCCCCCCCATAACAAACACACACACATCCGCACACGCACAACAATGACAATAAGTTTACCTATGCTCATCACTCATGCGATAATTTACTAATAACCCAACGCGTCTATGACCATGAACTAATCAATCATATATATATATGTATATATATATATATATATATATATATTATATATATATATATATATATATATGACCTAATAGTTTTTGTCCGCTTCAAAGTGAGATATCTTTAGCACAACCTCATTTAATCTCATTTTTCAATTCAGCCTCATATAGCCTATGGTATGGGGCTGGTCGTAGCGCACTCACCGAGAAAGGCCGACTCGCCGATGGTTCTTGGCCGTACCGGCTGTTCGGGCAGACGTTCTCCATGAGTCCTGCAACGAGACGAGCGCCGAGTCGCAGATAAAAACCGATCAGGTGATGACTTTCGATCCTAGATTCCCGGCCCAGTGATGGGTTTTTTTTGTTTCCCTCGTACGTAGCTGCTACGTAACAACAGCCGTGATTGGCAGCCGCCGTGGTCGAGCGAAAGAGCGCAAGTCAAACAGGAAGAACTGATTCACTGCATCTTATCTGGTCATGGTTCTGTGTGCTACACAGGCAGCTGAATGCACACAGCATGCATGGCTGCATGCTACGATATGTGTCCGACACGCCAATTGCTTCTACCCGGCAGATATGACGGACGACATCGACGACGACGAAAACGGCACGCCAATATTTGTGAACATGCAGCAGCAACAACAACAACAACAACAGCAGCAGCAACAAACAACAACACCACCAATATAGCAGCAGCAAGAAGAACGAGCACGTAAGATGCAATCCTTCGTACGGCCTTTGAACGGCTCGGTGCACGTACGACGTCGCGCAAGAGATGTCGTGCCAAAGTGAGTGCACGCTTGTGCCGTAGCAACACAACACAGCAACACAACAACAACAGTCGTCTGTGTAGCTTCAAGTATCACAACGACAAGAACACGACTTGGTGGTCATCAACAACAGTGTTATTTTTCGCTATCGTATCGACATGTCGTTCTTCCTCGGCTGTTTGCTGCCACGCTGCTTCGACCACCACTACTACTACTACTACTGTAGCTCCATGTTTTCTGTTGTTGTTGCTGGTGGTTGTGTGATCGTGTCGTTGTTGTAGTTCGTTCAGTTGCTGCGTTCAACTTGATGGGTCCGATCCGTCAGCCACCGCGCCAACGAGCCAACCAGAGTTTGCCCGCCAAAAACCAGACCTGTGTCCCTCCCTCTCCTTCCGTGCCGATCCTCGCTGCTGCCAAGACCGTTATCCCTTTCCCTATGGTACATGCTTCTGGACTCTCTCATATATATATATATTATATATATATATATATATATATTATATATCTATTATATATATATTATATATATATATATATATTATAATATATATATAGGCGAGCACTGCCGATTGTGCAAACGTATTGTAAATGAATAATAAATCGTCACAATATTTTCTAGATATATATATATATATCTTTCCGTGGTCTGCCTCATCAAGAGGCAAGATGAGAGGCCTCTTTGTAGTTCACTCAGGCGCGATCACGCGCGATTCCGCGTACGAATATGCTCGTACTATGTGGAGTGGATTGGTTGTGTTTTTTTTTGCTGCTGCTGCTGCTGACAAAAGCATGCATGTTGGTGTTCGCTTGTTTTTGTCTGTTTTCTTTCGTCTTTTTGTTTTGCAACCGGCAAGAAGATTCATTATTATTATTGGGCTATTCTTTTCGTGCTGCTGTTCTTGTATTGTGGCAGTGCTTTCAGAAAGGGAAATGTGCTGCGCGATATATATATATATATATATATATAGATATTTTCTTAGAGAATCTGAAAATCGTTTAGAATCTCATATGTTATGCGACTAAACGCTGCGATATAAAAGGCTTGTTCAAGTGTACTCGTACTGCGGCAGTACGGGTAGTCAGGTGCTTAGGGTTGCATCTTGACTACAGTACTATAAAAACTTTTTTTCGGGCAAACCCTCAGCTATCATTTAACGTGCACGGGTTTTGCTTTCGCATTGCTTCCTAAGACGGACCCCATAGATACAAATGTGCAACAGTGGGAATCGAACCCGCGCACCTATGTGTCTCCTGTGGCCGCAAGGCGCACGCGAATGCAGCACGCCACCAGGCTTGACGGAATCTAGTATTATAATCGCCGCATGCAAGACCTCAAAGACTGCAAAACACAAAGATTCACGGCCTCAAACAATGGAAAAGAAAACCCCTAATCAGTCAGTCGCGGCGTCGATCGTCTTGTTCGACACGCCCGTCCGAATAGAAAACGTCCTGAACGAAGTATCTAACGAATGGCCCATACAGCACTGCGCTTGACGTAGGCATAAAGAACAGTTTGCAGAGTTTTCGGCAGGAGCGATTCCCTGGGACGACCTTAAGACTGACGTGAAAGGAGGCGGATGTGGAACGACCCGGGAGTCATAAAATTCTTTGTAGCATAAGTGTGAAATAGAGGATGGAGATATAACAATAGCCGACGACTCTAACTCTAGAAGCTTCATGTTCAATTCCAGCAGAAATAGAACAAAGACCAGGCCAGAGTGTTGAAAACATGGCAGACAAGAAGTGATGTAATATACGCACCCAGTTCCACATGAAATAACGTTACTGCACTCAATGACGTTATTTCAGATGCAAAAGACCCAAATCGTTGGCCCGTCTTAGAGATCGACGGTTGCGTTTACCGGATCAACAGTTCACGTAAACGCCTACGAGGCGTAGATAACTCGGTGGGCGACCCCGCCACAGTGATCCAGAGGTGTCCACTCATTCACATGTGAGCTCATAGTACTGGTTATGAAAAGCTAGGCGGGCGGAGAGTGAAGTTAAACTTTTTCGGGCTGACCCTCAGCCAAGATTTAACGTCCACGGGACCGCTTCTCGCATTGCTTCATGGAACACCCATAAATACAAATGTCTCGCTCGAAACCGCGCACCTTTGACTCCTCCGGTCGCGAGGCGCAGGCGAATACACCACGCCATCGGGCTCAACACCAACCGCCGGGATCGAATCTCACCCTGCCACTGAACGAATAGTTAATCCAACAGACGCTGATAGTGCGTAACTGCAGGACACCGCCGCTTGTCAAACTTACGGAAACTATAGTAACTATGCCACGATGCATGCGTATCACAGATAGGGTTACCTAAGGGTGCATATCCCATATATGTGTCTCCTGCTTCAACTTCACGTCTCACTGACAAATGCTTACAAATGTCTGAGTCTGTCGAAACATTTAGACTACAACGCTATTCGCTTGCAGTGAGCCCACATATATACAAATTAATTATGCAAGCTTCGTTTATCATTGCAATAATGAACAAATGAGACGACGTAGCATACCATACAGTATTGGTGCCAACGTATCCGTTTTTAGCTAGAAACTCGGAAGAAACGTAACTTGCCTTGAGGAACTCGTCGCCTCGTGCAAGACTGATGCAAAGAAGAAAACGAATATCCGAAAATACTTGGTCAGAGGCAACACTTAGTAATACAGTACCGGCATATAATCACCGCTTCATCGACGTAACGTGCAACTTGAATCGTTGATCAATATAGAACCGGGTCTATGTGGAGTAGAACGCAAGAGAACGCATGTGGGCCGAACAACATGTTGGTCACAAAAAAGTTGAAAGTAGATTTTCGTCATATACGACTATGTGACAAATATTGTCTATATGCGATGAATCTTTGGAACTCATGACACGCATATCGTCTTGTAAGACGCATGCCTTTAATTTACATAAATGTACCATATATTTATATATAATACATAGCTGGCCTTTTTGAAGCAATAATAATAATTAGCTATTGTTATTTTATTTTGCTAATTAATAGCCGCCAATACGTGAAGGGGTATCATCATTCACCGAACATATCCTAAATAACCATATATATATATATATATATATATATAATATATATATATATATATATATATATATATATATATATATATATATACTTCTGCATTTTAAAGTGACGCAGGTCGCCATGTACAGAACGACCCATCTTAGGCAATTGTGAATTCTCAATTTTAATTAGATGTCGTTTCGTGAAGGCTCTGCGATCCGTGCACCATTCGCAACGTTGCCTTCGATTTACCCACTGGGGCGTCAGCTTACCGCCTCCATCTAATAAACAACCCCAACAACAATAACATATTTTGCCGCAAAAAAAACTAAATGGACGTAAGCCATGGGTACATTCTAGTACCCCAATGATTAAGCTTATAATGTTTCTCTTTTTATTATATTATAAAATAAGTTGCCCCATAATCGCCGGCAACGAGTGAGGATCTCGCGTTCCCACCGTTGCCGTTTAAAGCGGTCTGAAATCATATAGTTCGGATAATGAATAAGTAAGAGTTGCAGTACGTATGCCGAGTAACTACGTAAACCGGTCTCAGGCTAATACATAAATACAGATCTGATTAAGTTTATTTAGAGCCAACAATATATACGGCCTTTATATCAATTTAATAATAATAGTCCTGGTTTCATCGCTACTTAGAGGAACGGCGTATGGAACTCTTCATGGCCGCGCCGTCCGATATATAACAACAATAACAATTAAGTGACGATTTCTACGGATCGGATATGTGTCCAGAGTGTGTTGCTAACTCTTGAGCTCCTCCAATTAGGCTTTCCGTTTCAATCCAAAGAAGGACGAGCAACATCTTCCTCTGTCACTAGGTAGCTCTTGTTGAGCACCGAGATCCAAATGTGCCATTCCCATGGTTTCTCTGGAATGGTGAATCTTAAGTTCAGTAAGGGTATTTTATACCAGCTATTAAGATCACATTCCTTTAGGGTTTGCTTGTGAGTACTTACACGACCCGTAGGCAAGGCGGCCGCGCACTGATGTGCCTTAGAGTGTGGCTGTTGTGGCAACCTCTTATAGGGGGAAGTTGGAGAGAGAAAAAACTTCATTTGAAGGAAGAATTCGCATTTCGTTAAGTAAAGTTACAATAAACTCATCTATCTATCTAACTGCTCAAAGAGACGTAGGCTTTTTATGCGACGGGAGATCGCCCCTGCTTGCTGTCGAGCAGTGTATGTGTCGTCGTTCTAGGTAGAAAAGCGGAGCTACTCGCCCCGATGGTTTGGCGCATTTATGGGCAGAAGACGGAAAGCCAAAGCGCTGCTACGTCACTCTGTTGGCAGTCTGCACTGGAAAGAATCGCCATTTCGCCAAACATAAGTGGCGTTGGTCGTAAGCAGGCTTTATGTAGCCTCGGATAAAGCTCCGGAGCATGTTTGTCTATCTACTTCAGTCAAATGCCACGTTTTTTTAGGCTAGAGGCACTGTTGAAACTCAGCGTTAACTTGACGCAATCCTGTTATTTTGGAAAAAAAGTGCGGGCTGCGTGGACTGACTTCGGCTCTATTATTGTAGTGTATCCTATCCGTCAAGGGTGAAAATAGCGCTTTGCACCAATATTATGTAGCAAAGTCTTTGTGGCTCTCCTGAGAGTGCACCGTACGACAACAACTGATAATAAAGTACTAATAATATTATAAAAAAAACACCTTACTAAAATAAACCCATGATTAATAATAGAATGAATTGTTTTCAGATCACCTTTTAGTATTCGCCGCTGGAATGCATAAAATATGCGTTTAGTAAATAATGCGGTAAGTTTAAAGGGACCACGTTTACCCAAATTGTTCGCTGACCTCTACAAGTACTACAATAATGATAGGCGAGCGCGCTTTTTGACGTGCGATGACGTCTTTTTATTAAGCAAATTTCCGTTCGGGTCTCTAATGCGCGGTAAGTCTAGTCGCCCTTCTGAGGGACAGGTCACTAGGCAGAAGGGGTGGGACCAAATCGCCACTCAGGCTACCCACTTAACTCTTCTGTCTGCCTGTGAGTTAGACATTGAGACGGTATGAGATTGAAAGCGGTTTCATGCACGCCGTCCGTCGAAGTGTGGCTCGACGCGTG
>QVRM01001934.1:0-22128 GCA_003439945.1 Dermanyssus gallinae
CTGACTCACCCAGTTTATATGGGCAGGAGCTAAAGTTTGTAAATAGATTTACAACGACATTTAGGAGACCACGCAGATGCTTTCTTCCAACACAGGGCATTTAGCTCATACAGGCAAAATTGAGTGTATCGCATCTAGCGGTACTTGGCCGCGTAAAACCTGCCTTTCTGAGAAGGATATTAAGCTTGCAAAGTTCCGGATATAATCGTCTTGTTTATTTGCTGTCCAATGCGTTCGAAATGAGTTTGCACTTCCAGAGATCCCGGCGTGATTCCAGTTTATTGAGCAGATTTATGGGAATACATATATACGTTTTGCATTCCATAGATTTCACCATACACTCTGTCGAACGCATGCAGTCGTAAATATGGGAACAGGTTGTGTGCAAGTATCATGGTATTAAGTGCCACGCAGTCACTTCACCAGCATGACTGGCACGGACATTATAAATGTATTGTATTAAGTGCGGTGAAACAAATAAATGGAAAATTATATATATATATATATATATATATATATATATATATATATATATATATATATATATAGTACGCTTTTGAAGTGTGGTAGAAGTTGTTTCAAGAATATTTTTTCTAATGTAATGATGGCGAAATTGTCTTATTTTAAAGTGGCAGACAACGTTTTGTTATATTAACGTGACTGACAGGACCTTATTTCACAGAATGTGCTATTGGAAAAATAAACTTGTAGAACATATCGGCGTGTTCAGAAGAAAACTTCTGTCTCGTTTGAATCTAATGCCAGAGGAAGCGAAATAGTCGTGTTGAGAAAGGTTTGCAAAAATTCATATTCTGGAAAATCTTTTGTTTAAGCGCCGACTTTGGCTTGCTCATATTCTCAATGCCAAATCAAAATCTTTGTTTTAAACAAATAATGGTGTCATCTACACGATTGATTACAACCAGCGTTCGTGGGCAGATCCTGGCCACACGCATTGAACTATTTGATCTAATAATAGTACTCCCCACTGTACGAACTACTTATCGATTTTAAGTCGATTAACCTACTTATGCATTACTGTCAACAAAAAAAAAGCCAAAAAGTTCGGAGTCGGTGGATCCCTTCGCAAAGCCAATAAGCTATTTTTGCTCTTGATAGTACCCCCATAGAGTACTATTCAGTGGCATCTCGTTCGGCTGACATATCCTAGAGAAAATATTTTAAAGTATCATTGCGATGTCGTCTATACCCTGTTCGAAGAAGCATTCGGTAAAGTCGTAAATGTTGCTCTTTTACCGAAAGATGGGGCACATAGCCCCTTAAGAACTACAGGTTGTTTGGAACGAGCTTACTTCCACTCAAGCAGAGGCGTTCGAGAACATGAAGGCCACGTTTTAGGTTCAGTGTCTGCCGAGGTGTGCTACTCGTGGATATCACCTCTAAGCGTTGGCTAGCCGACAGTCTGAATCGAAATATGCAGGATAGATGAAAGAGATGCCACCCGAATTCTGCAAGAGGTCCTGCAATGCAATACAGCGGGTGAAAGGAACTTCTCCATGAGCAATGACATAAACATATACACCAGATGTGCAGTCATAGGAAGCTATGTGAGACTGCCTGTTTTTACGCGCTAAAGGCGGGGCGCGTGTTTAAATATTGCAGGATGCGTGCACTGCCCGACTAAAGCGCGCAAAGTGGAAATGATGGACTGTTTTTTGGTGGCCCCGGCTTTTTGAAGCCACACAGAATGTCTTTGTGACTGCTAACTCTCCATTTGAACGTTACAGATCACTCAACAAATTGTGAACTGTATTGTTCTAATTGTGCCAAAAATGTATTAAATTAAAACACAGCTACAGTTGAAGGTCATTTTCTTTAACCTTAAAAAGGAGCTGTAGTAACTTGGCTTTCTTCCTCGAAGGCTTCAGGATTGCAAAATGCACATGTGTCATTAGCAGCCTGCGTGACTAGTGTTGGGGTCACAAACTCACTAAACCCGAATTCCTCCCCACCCTCCCAGGCTTGGTAATACTTGGCATTTCTTCGAAGCCATGGGAGAGGCGTCCTTGCTATTTGTCCCTAATTCAGCTATGTCTCGTCTATCTGTCTGCATATTTACATGCATAAAGATATGGGGCTTGTGGCAAATATATGTACACCGTCCTGAAGGGGTGCGTCAAGAGTTTAAGGGCCTGACTGCACTTCCCCTCTCATCTCCCTCAGCTCCTCGTCATAGCCATTCTTCCAAGGTTGCCGCGTGAACCTTTACTGCCGCGTGAACATTTTATGGAATAAAATTTATTGTAGAAAAGCATGTTGTGAGATATGTGCCCGCTCCTGTGACAACCGGCGGTGTTCTACGTTGAGAAGAGTAAACTTTAATTGAAATACTTTTTTCCTATGTTCACGTGGCTAAGCAGGCAAGCCTCGGCGATCCATAATCACAAGATCAGAGTAGAAGTTAAGAATTACCCAACCGGATAAACTGTTCATTATCAAGTGAATTAGAGAGATGAGGAGAGAGAGAGAGAGAACGCGCAATCTGTGGTCAGTTTCATTTACAATATTAAAAGCGGTGTTGAGATTTAAATGAATAAGCTAGGCCACGACGAACTGAAGCGAACAGAAATCAGGGCAGTGCTGCGTCGACGAGGAACATGAAACGAAAACTGTAAATATATATATATATATATATATATATATATATATGCGTGTGTGTTGAAAGGGCGATGAGGATAACCAGAGAGAAAGAGAGAGAAAATAAAGTGGAGAGAGGGAAGTATAATTAGCGTTGACAGAGCTTAAGAGTGAATACTCATTTATGTCCAACATCGGAGAGCAGAGAAAGCGGGCAAGCGGGTGGACGGAATAATTTGCCGAAGTTACGTCGACAGCTACCCGCTTTCGCTTTGTCGGATCAAAGCCAACGACTACCTTCACCCGCTGTGCTACTAGATCGCTCAGCACTTGATGCAGCGACGCAACGACAAAGGTTGTGGTTTTTGTTGTTGTTGTTGTTGTTGTTGCTGTTGTTGTTACTGTTTCCGATGTTGTTGCTGCTGTTGGTGTTTTCGATGTTGTTGTTGTTGTTACAGTTGTTACTGTTTTCAATGCTGTTGTTGTTGTTGTTGTTGTTATTACAGTTGTTACTGTTTCCGGTGCTGCCGCTGCTGTCGTTGTTGTTACAGTAGTTACTGTTTTTGATGCTCTTGTTATTACAGTTGTTACTGTTTCTGATGTTGTTGTTGTTACAGCCGTTATTGTTTCTGATGATGTTGTTGTTGTTATTGCTGATGTTGTTGTTGCTGTTGTTGTTGTTCTTGTTGTTGTTGTTGAAGTTCTTGCTGTTGGTGTGTCTGTGTATGTGTGTTTGCCATCATGTCAGATCGTGCCGCTGCTGTCTGCAGGTTCCATGGAAGCGGACTGATTGACGGAATAACTGGCCTCCAGCCACGGTCGTCACACTTCACTGGCTGTGCGTGGACAGCAGGCAACAAAATGAAACAGCCAGATAAAATACATATGGTTAGACTGAAAGCGGAAATAACACAAGCGCATAACATACAGACAGGCAGACAGACTCCCTGTCACAGACACACACACAGAATACTGTGACACAGAGAGAGAGAGAGATTGATTGATAAATAGATCGAGATACTGTGGCACACGCCAGTCAACATACATTTTTCCGCTCTCGCACACACAGCTAGTTACACACCATATTGTATGCGAATTGTTGTCGACTGTGGCACATTCACGAACGGCACAGGCAAACAGAACACGAAGAACAAGCACAAGAGAAGAACTACCGGCACACGGAAACAGGTGAGGTCGCCGGCAGCCGATTGGGCGGTAACCGCGTCCGCCCCACGGGGTGGTGGGTGTTTCGGTCGGTCGGTCAGCTGGTGGGGGCGGTTGGATGGTTGAGAGTGAGTGGGTGAGTTTTTCCCTCAGCTGCTGCTGCTGCTGCTGCAGCTGCCGCTACTCGGAATCTCATCGTAGTAAAATGAATAGCACATTCGAACCAATGCCAATAAACTAGCGCTTCCGCTGTCTTTTATGATGATTATGATGATGATGATGTTGTTGTTACGGTTACTGCTTTTGCTGCTCACTGCTGCTGCTGTTGTTGTTGTTGTCGTTGTTGCTGCTGCTGCTGCTGCTGCTGCTGTTGTTGTGGTTGTTGTTGTTGTGGATGTTGACGACTCTGCTTGCTGTAATGTTGTCGTTGTCTTTAGCTGCACGGCTCATGGTCATAAATAGCGTGAAGGGCTGCCTCTAACGGTTCTTCTCGTGACACACGTTACCGTGACGTTACGTCTCATAATACTAGCCACAGGCAATAATAGTCTTGGATAAAAGTCCTATTTATTGCATATATATATATATATATATATATAATTGAAAATTAAATGAAAATAATATATATAAATATATATTTCGCGTTCAAGAAAGCTTCACAATAAAATGAGGGAGTGTTAGATATTTCTTTTAATAAAGGATGATTAAATATTACTATGTACCATTGCTCGAGTAGGGAATGAAAAGGGTTCTAGTTTCCATCTGCAGCAGTGTGGGACTCGACCCCCAGCGGATGGATAATAATCCGCTGAGACCTATACCCACCAAACGCACCTTCCCCCCTGAAGCTTCGCTCACCCAGATCTCCATCGAGCAAGTACTAAGAGCCATTAGGAAAAGTGGCGAGTGCTACTCGGATTACGTGGCTCGGGTCACTCATGGGTTCACCCAACGTTCGACGTGCTTTGTCCAACTATCTAGATCCCTGTATCATTCAAAGTCATGTGATCTGCTAGCACTTCAGGCGGAAATCCGGCTCTTCTGGAGTCTTCCTAAAGCTCCTTTCTTCGTCACTTCTTCTGTAGCCATAGCTGCTCCTATCTTCTATCTAAAAGTCGTGCCGCATATGTAGTCTGTGATCTCCTTAAGAGTTCCTCTGGGGAGGGGCATATTTTCTACCCGCCTCTCTCATTAGTACATTTGTCCGTAAGTCTTGCAATTGATGTGGCTCTAGCCTGTTCCAGTACATGGCACCTTAGAAGAGAGTGAACTAGGTCATCCTCCCCTCCTCCTGGCAGTGAAAACAGCTTGCCAAAAGAGCTTTTCCAATTCTAAAGAGGAAACTCCGAATGTCCCTATGTGTTGGGAAAATCTGCGTGAGGCAATGGTTCAGTTTCCTCTTGCCGCTCTATCAGTTTTTTGATGTCACGCATGAGGAATCGGAGAGTATAAATTATGTGTGCTCGAGGTGCTCCTGAGGGAGTGGAGTTCCACTTAGCCATGCTTTCACTGCTTTCTCTCTCTATATTTTCTTACTGCCACTCGAGCCGGCTATGCTTTGCTCCTTTTTCACGACATTGTTTTTCAGTGCCTGCCTCGAATGGATGTAGTTTTTTTTCGTCAACTAATACGTTCATGTACTTACAACCAAGGTAATAGCACATCAGCTTGTGCTATACTGTACTTTGCACGGATTTATCGAGCTCGCCGTCAAAAATACGACTAGTTCAAATTCACATTGAATTTCTGTCTCAATTCCACGGCCACACCGCTACATATATTAAATGTGTCCTGCAATTCATTTACCTATTTTGGTATTATTAAAAACAAAAGTAAAATAGAGAAATCCCTACTTTAAAACGCAGCACGATTTTGTAGACATGTCTTGCAGTCGTTTTTGTCTAAAGTAAGAACAGCGATGCAAAACATGAGCATCTCTAGAGGCTATTAGCCACTAGGCATCGGTAAGACTTTACTATCAATATTCGGAAAGTCCTGGATTTTGCAATGCAGATCGGGCTATTCCACAGCCAACGGAAATACAATTTTTTGTTGGGATTATCAATGTCCGATTCCTCAGTCAATCGATCTCTTTCCCTGCATAGGGACCAAGGAGAGCAATCCTGATTTACTGGGCGTCCTACTGCTTACTGGGAAGGAAGTTAAGATATCTTATTAGGTAGATACGTTGAGATTGCCTTTGAGTCGTCTGGTCCTTGAAGGTAGGCATAAGGATGTTTTTTCAGATACCGCTTCTTGACAGCTCGGGTAAACCGTCTGCTCTGTGAGACTAGCATTATGAGAAATGCCGATCTTCTGAAATAGTTCAACGTTCACATGTTGAAGTTGTTTACCTCACTGCTTCATATAAAACAATTCAAAACCGCTTTAGACGATTCCAAGGACGTTTCTTGGCTCATATCGAAAAACCCCGTCTAGTGACCCGAATTCGCAGGCAAGCTGGACTGTGCCCCTAGACGATATTCGTCTAACTAACCATACTGATTCAGCAGACGACGGCAACAGCAGACGCCAGCGCATAGCTAAATGCCACTACTACATCATACCAGCTTTTTTTTAGATTTTTTCCGTAAGCCTGTGTACGGTTTTTTTCATGTCATGGCTATTTTTTCTCCACTCCGGCATTTACCTTGTCTAAATTGGAAACCATGCAAACCAATTTAAGAGTGGCCGGTCTGGGTCTTGAACCCAGTCCTCCCGAATGCAAGGCAAAGGCTTTGCCACTAAGCCATCTTCAACTCCAATGTGTATTCCCTTTGCCTGCATCGACTGCCAGGCCCTGTGTGCGACACCGTCGCCTGCCTAGCCCTTCTTTGTCTGGATCGAATCTGTCCTAATGTAACGTGCCCTGAATTAACGAAAATGCAGGGCGCGCTATACCAGTAAAATCGGCCCTCAACTCCAAGACGTAGACAAAGACAGGGACCTGACCGGAACCGGCCGACAAGAGAGTCCATATGTACATGTGGGGCCACGACGACGAGTCAGTCATCTAGCTGGTTCAGACAGTATGCAGAAGCCCGTCGCCCATCTCTGTGGTGTCAATTAATAATGGTTAAGGTGTACATGATATATGTTTAACATGGATCGAATGAAAGGCTCCACCAACCGACGTTTCTGGCCCTCTAGGCTCAGGCAATGCAGCAAGACTGAACACTCCTTTATATCGATATTTTTGCGCGTGAAGTTTGCGTATCTGCAACTGTTAAGCCTAAAGTTTTCGGGCTGACTCTCAGCCAAGATTTAACGTCCACGGAACTGTTTTTCACATTGCTTCATAGACGGACTGACACCCATAAATACAAATGTGCAACGGTCGGGCTCGAACCCGCGCACCTGCTATGTGTCTCCTCTGGTTACGAGGCGGAGACTTAAGTCACCACGCCACCGGGCTCGACTCAACTGTTAAGCCTGTCGGACTGCGTGTTCTGGTTGGGTTGTACATCAACCGACCATAGAGGGAGTTAAGATACTGGTGACTGTGCCGTCCCATACCGACTGGCCGGCTTCGGTACTAAGTCAAGTGGGTGTTAATCGCAGAGGACGATCTGAATTGCCGCCGCAAACGTTTATTTGATGGCAGAGTGGCGTAAGTCAAGCCCGGTCCGGCGTGGACACACCAGCCCGTAGCGTTCCAGCGTATCCAACGGTGTGCATAACGAGCACTTATGTAATTAAACGCTCGGGGTTTCGACGCGCAGACCCGCACTGGCAGTCAGGATCGTTAGAACTCAAGCCAACTGTAAAATTGTCTCAGCTTATTTTCCACACCATCACCCTATCAATGTCACACGGAAGCAGTAGCTTCAGTCATTTACTGTTCAACTGTGATGAACTGCTTCTATGCTTCGTAGTAGAGTAGCCTCTTACTATGGTCTAAAATTAGTGTAAAGATAGTAACGGCCAAGTCTGCAAGAATGAATGCATCTGGGACGCCGAGGTCTTCTTTTAGAATGGTTAGAAATCATTTTTGGCCGAAGAAGGCACATGCAGGTTAAATACCTGCGTGAGAGATTATATCTAGGTTGTTTAGGTTTTAGAGCAGTTGCAATTTATGTGTTAGGTCACAGCTCTTGTATAGGCGCTAAACATGTGAGAATTGTCCTACCGCTACATTTATCTAATAAGAAAAGTCCAAATAAGTTGAGTAGAATCACGCTATGGCTGACGGTAGAGACGATGACATATAGTAGTAGCCTCCAGCCAACCCTTGCGGGAATACGGTTTTATTGTCTTTATTTTTTTTCCTTAATATACCTTGGGTATGTTAACACATTGGAGTGAACAATTGTCTCCGCGTGAACGTGTAGTCACAGGACGTCAGGATTAGCCCAGTTCGACAATGTGCCCCGAACAAATGCTGCGTTTCCTCGTTGAATGTCAAGCTGCAACCTCTGTCACAAACATTCCTATGCTCTCGAGTCTCCCGTGGAAAGATTAAGGCTTTTGCCCACTTGCTGAATCAACTTCAGTGTTCAGCGGGCCCGGTCCTCCTATTGTTTCGAACGCCAACGGACAAAATTGGTGGGGATAAGCAACGTCAGAGTATTTTCTACATTTGTTAGCACGCTGCTAACCTGGACGCATAACCTGCTTGGTTTGCATCTGCACCGACCACCGAAGGAAGGACTAATGAGTCGGTTTTATTTTGCTTACTCCTTTTAACTCAAACACATGCACGCCCGCGAGGTCGCGTTCATTGCGTAGGCGTCGTTCGGGCGAGACGGTTATAAGATCCAGTGAATAGAACGCGGTTCGTAGGACGAGCCGGTTCTAAAAACCAGTGAGGTAAACGCGGTTCTTAGGACGAGCCGGTTCTAAGAACCAGTGAGGTAAACGCTGTTTTTAGGACGAGCCGGTTCTAAAAACCAGTGAGGTAAACGCAATTCTAAGGACGAGGGGTTACAAGAACCAGTGAATTGAACGCAGTTCTAAGGACGAGCCGGTTCTAAGAACCAGTGAGGTAAACGCGGTTTTTAGGACGAGCCGGTTCTGAGAACCAGTGAATAAAACGCGGTTCTAAGGACGAGCCGGTTCTAAGAACCAGTGAGGTAAACGCGATTTTTAGAACAAGACGGTTCTAAGAACCAGTAAGGTAAACGCGGTTCTTAGGCTAAGGCGGTTCTAAGAACCAGTGAGAAGAACGCGGTTAATAGGACAAGCCGGTTCTAAGAACCAGCGAGGAGAACGCGGTTCTTGGGACAAGCCGGTTGTAAGAACCAGTGAGGAGAACGCGGTTAATAGGACAAGCCGTTTCTAAGAAATAGTAAAGAGAACGCGGTTTTTAGAACAAGCCGGCTCAAGGAACCAGTGAGTCGAACGCGGTTTTTAGAACAAACCGGTTCAAAAAACCAGTGAGTCGAACCGGTTCTTAGACGAGCCGGTTCTAAAAACCAGTGATTTAAACGCGGTTCTTAGGACAAGCCGGTTCTAAGAACCAGTGAGGTAAACGCGGTTCGTAGGTCAAGCCGATTTTAAAAACCAGTAAGGTTAACAAGGTGAGTTGAACGCGGTTCTTGGGACGAGCTGGTTCTAAGAACCAGCGAATAGAACACGGTTATAAGGACGAGCCGGTTTTAAGAACCAGTGAAGTAAACGCGGTTCTTAGGACAAGCCGGTTCTAAGAACCGATGAGGAGAGCGCGGTTCTAACAACGAGCGAGTCTAAGAACAAGGCGGTTTTAAGGACGAGCCGGTTGTGAGAACCAGTGAATAAAACGCGGTTCTAAGGACGAGCCGGTTCCAAGAACCAGTAAGGTAAACGCGGTTCTTAGGACAAGCCGGTTCTAAGAACCAGTGAGGTGAACGCGGTTTCTAGGACAAGCCGGTTCTGAGAACCAGTGAGGTAAACGCGGTTCTAAGAACGAGTCGGTTCTAAGAACTAGTGAATAGAACGCGGCTCTAAGATCAAGGCGGTTCTAAGAACCAGTGAGTAAACGCGGTTCTAGGAACGAGCCCGTTCTAAGAACTAGTGAGCAAATCTGGAAGTACTTGACAAAATTAAAGCCAGTTTTCTAAAAAGGGTGCTAGTTGTCCACCGCACTAGCCGCAATCGGCTTGTGTATCTGTTGGCCTCGACACCACTCTTTGTGGAGGAGCTCAGAGCAACTTATGCTTTACCGAGAACGGAGGCCTTTGAGAATCATCTTGCCGAATGGGAGTATAAATTTGCGGATGTTGATTGGCGTTTTTATGAGACTAGAGCGATGACTACAAGTTACTGGAAGAGCCCATGCTGTAGAAACAGATACTTCGTTACTGGGTTTGCAATGCATGGATTTCATATGAAGATATGTATACGAAATGGGTGGCATGAAATATCAACCGAGTGTGAATGCAACCTATGCGGCAAATTATGTGATCTGTATCATCTCCAACAGTGTACAAAAGCAATATCATTGATGAAAGTTATTTAGGAGCGCTGTAGCACATATGTGCATAAACCAAACATTGGTTAATAAACAAACAATACAAGAACTAGTGAGGTTAACGCGGTTCGTAGGACGAGTCGATTCTAAGAACCAGTGAGGTGAACGCGGTTTATAAGACGAGCCGGTTCTAAGAACGAGTAAAGTAAACGCGGTTCTTAGGACAAGCCGGTTCTAAGAACCAGAAAGGTTAACGCGTTTCTAAGCACGAGGCGGTTCTATGGACGAGGCCGTTAAAAGAACCATTCAATAGAACGCGGTTTAAGGACGAGCCGGTTCTAAGAACCATTGAGGTGAACGCGGTTCTAAAGACGAGCCGGTTCTAAGAACCATTGAGGTGAACGCGGTTTTATAGGAGGAGCCGATTCTAAAAGCCAATGAGGTAAACGCGGTTCTAAGAACAAGCCGGTTCTAAGAGCCAGTGAGGTAAACACGGTTATAAGGACGAGGCGGTAATAAGTACCAGTGAATAAAACGCGGTTCTTAAGACGAGGCGGTTATAAAAACCAGTAAATAGAACGCGGTTTTAAGGACGAGGCGGTTCAAAGAACCAGTAAGGTAAACGCGGTTCTAGGGACGGGTCGGTTCTAAGAACCAGTGAGGTGAACGCGGTTGTAACAACGAGGCGGTTCTAAAGACGAGCCGGTTCTAAAAACGAGCCGGTTCTAAAAACGAGCCGGTTCTAAGGACGAGCCGGTTCTGAGAACCATTGAATAAAACGCGATTCTAGGGACGAGCCGGTTCTAAGAACCAGTGAGGTAAACGCGGTTTTTAGGACAAGCCGGTTTTAAGAACCAGTGAGGTAAACACGGTTTTTAGGACAAGCCGGTTCTAAGGACCAGTGAGGAGAACGCGATTCTTGGGACAAGCCGGTTCTAAGAACCAGTGAAGAGAACGCGGTTTTTAGAACAAGCCGGTTCTAAGAACCAGTGAAATAAACGCGGTTCTTAGGACAAGTCGGTTCTAAGAACCAGTGAGGTAAACGCGGTTCGTGGGACGAGCCGGCTCTAAGAACCAGTGAGGTGAACGCGGTTTTTAGGACGAGCCAGTTCTAAGAACCAGTGAGGTAAACGCGGTTCTTAGGACGAGCCGGTGCTAAGAACCCGTAAGGTGAACGCGGTTCTATGAACGAGGCGGTTCTAAGAATTAGTTAGGTAAACGCGGTTCTTAGGACGAACCGATAATAAATCCCGTGAGGTAAACGCAGTTTCTAGGAGGAGCCGGTTCTAAGAACATGTGAAGTTAACGCAGCCTTAAGGACGAGGCGGTTATAAGAACCAGTAAATAGAACGCAGTTTTGAGGACAAGTCGGTTCTAAGAACCAGTGAGCTAAACGCGGGTCTTAGGACGAGTCGGTTCTAAGAACCAGTGAGGTAAACGCGGGTCTTAGGACGAGTCGGTTCTAAGAACCAGTGAGGTAAACGCAGTTCTAGGGACGAGTCCGTTCTAAAAACCATGTGGTGAACGCGGTTGTTAGGACGAGCCGGTTCTAAGAACCAGTGAGGCGAACGCGGTTCTAAGGACGAGTCGGTTTTAAGAACTAGTGAGTTAAACGCGGTTTTTAGGGAGACGCGGTTTTAAGAACCAGTGAGGAGAACGCGGTTCTAACAACGAGGTGGTTCTAAAGACGAGCCGGTTCTAAGGACGAGCCGGTTCTGAGAACCAGTGAATAAAACGCAATTCTAAGGACGAGCCGGTTCTGAGAACCAGTGAATAAAACGCGAGTCTAAAGACAAGCGGGTTCTAAGAACCAGTGAGGTAAACTCAGTTTTTAATACAAGCCGGTTCTAAGAACCAGTGGGGTAAACCCGGTTCTTAGGACAAGCCGGTTCTAAGAACCAGTGAGGAGAACGCGGTTCTTGGGACAAACCGGTTCTAAGAACCAGCAAAGAGAACGCGGTTAATGATACAAGCCGGTTCTAAGAACTAATGATGAGAACGCGGTTTTTAGAACAAGCTGGTTCTAACAACCAGTGATTTGAATGGGGTTCTTAGGACGTGCCGGTTCTGAGAACCAGTGAAGTAAACGCGGTTCGTAGGACGAGCCGGCTCTAAGAACCAGTGAGGTAAACGCGGTTTTTGGGACAACCCGGTTTTAAGAACCAGTGTGGGGGACGCGGTTCTTAGAACAAGCCGGTTCTAACAACCAGTGAGGTAAACGCGGTTCGTAGAACGAGCCGGTGCTAAGAACCCGTGAGGTGAACACGGTTCTTAGGACAAACCGCTTATAAGATCCAGTGAGGTGAACGCGGTTCTTAGGACGAGCCGGTTTTAAGAACCAGTGAATTGAACGCGGTTCTTAGGACGAACCGGTGAGAAGATCCCGTGAGGTAAACGCAGTGTTTAGGACGAGCCGGTTCTAAGAACCCGTGAGGTTAACGCTGCTCTAAGGACGAGGCGGTTATAAGAACCAGTAAATAGAACGCGGTTTTGAGGACGAGTCGGTTTTAAGAAACAGTGAGCTAAACGCGGTTCTAAGGACGAGTCGGTTCTAAGAACCAGTGAGGTGAACACAGCTCCTAGGGCGAGTCGGTTTTAAGAACCAGTGAGGTGAACACAGCATTTAGGACGAGTCGGTTTTAAGAACCAGTGAGGAGAACGCGGTTCTAAGAACTAGTGAGGTAAACGCGGTTCTAAGGACGAGCCGGTTCTGAGAACCAGTGAGGTAAACGCGGTTTTAAGGACGAGCCGATTCTAAGAACCAGTGAGATGAACGCGGTTTTAAGGACGAGCCGGTTCTAAGAACTATTGAGGTAAACGCGGTTTTTAGGATGAGCCGGTTCTAAGATCCAGTAAGGTGAACGCGGTTCTAAGAACGAGACGGTTCTAAGAACCAGTGAGGTGAACGCGGTTCTCAGGACGAGCCGGTTGTGAAAAACCAGTGAGGTAAACGCAGTTTCTAAAACGAACCGGTTCTAAGATCCAGTGAGGTAAACGCGGTTTTAAGGATGAGTCAGTTCTAAGAACCAGTGAGGTGAATGCGGTTTTTAGGACAAGCCGGTTCTAAGAACCAGTGAGGAAACTGCGGTTTATAGGACAAGGACGAGCCGGTTCTAAGAACCAGTGAAGTAAACGCGGTTTTTGGGACAACCCGGTTTTAAGAACCAGTGTGGGGGACGCGGTTCTTAGAACAAGCCGGTTCTAACAACCAGTGAGGTAAACGCGGTTCGTAGAACGAGCCGGTGCTAAGAACCCGTGAGGTGAACACGGTTCTTAGGACAAACCGCTTATAAGATCCAGTGAGGTGAACGCGGTTCTTAGGACGAGCCGGTTTTAAGAACCAGTGAATTGAACGCGGTTCTTAGGACGAACCGGTGAGAAGATCCCGTGAGGTAAACGCAGTGTTTAGGACGAGCCGGTTCTAAGAACCCGTGAGGTTAACGCTGCTCTAAGGACGAGGCGGTTATAAGAACCAGTAAATAGAACGCGGTTTTGAGGACGAGTCGGTTTAAGAAACAGTGAGCTAAACGCGGTTCTAAGGACGAGTCGGTTCTAAGAACCAGTGAGGTGAACACAGCTCCTAGGGCGAGTCGGTTTTAAGAACCAGTGAGGTGAACACAGCATTTAGGACGAGTCGGTTTTAAGAACCAGTGAGGAGAACGCGGTTCTAAGAACTAGTGAGGTAAACGCGGTTCTAAGGACGAGCCGGTTCTGAGAACCAGTGAGGTAAACGCGGTTTTAAGGACGAGCCGATTCTAAGAACCAGTGAGATGAACGCGGTTTTAAGGACGAGCCGGTTCTAAGAACTATTGAGGTTAACGCGGTTTTTAGGATGAGCCGGTTCTAAGATCCAGTAAGGTGAACGCGGTTCTAAGAACGAGACGGTTCTAAGAACCAGTGAGGTGAACGCGGTTCTCAGGACGAGCCGGTTGTGAAAAACCAGTGAGGTAAACGCAGTTTCTAAAACGAACCGGTTCTAAGATCCAGTGAGGTAAACGCGGTTTTAAGGATGAGTCAGTTCTAAGAACCAGTGAGGTGAATGCGGTTTTTAGGACAAGCCGGTTCTAAGAACCAGTGAGGAAACTGCGGTTTATAGGACAAGGACGAGCCGGTTCTAAGAACCAGTGAGGTAAACGCGGTTCTCATAACGAGCCGGTTCTAAGAACCAGTAAGGTAAACGCGGTGTAAGAACGAGGCGGTTATAGGAACCAGTGAATACAACGCGGTTCTTAGGACGAGCCGGTTCTAAGAACCAGTAAGGCAAACGCGGTTTTTAGGACGTGCCGGTTCTAAGAACCAGTGAGGTGAACGCGGGTCTTAGGACGAGTCGGTTCTAAGAACCAGTGAGGTAAACGCGGTTGTTAGGACGAGCCGGTTCTAAAAACCAGTGAGGCGAACGCGGTTCTAAGGACGAGTCGGTTTTAAGAACTAGTGAGTTAAACGCGGTTTTTAGGGAGAGGCGGTTTAAAGAACTAGTGAGTTAAACGCGGTTTTTAGCGAGAGGCGGTTTTAAAAACCAGTGAGGTAAACGCGGTTCTCATAACGAGCCGGTTCTAAGAACCAGTGAGGTAAACGCGGTGTAAGAACGAGGCGGTTATAGGAACCAGTGAATAGAACGCGGTTCTTAGGACGAGCCGGTTCTAAAAACCAGTAAGGCAAACGCGGTTTTTAAGACGTGCCGGTTCTAAGAACCAGTGAGGTGAACGAGGGTCTTAGGGAGAGGCGGTTTTAAGAACTAGTGAGTTAAACGCGGTTTTTAGGGAGGGGCGGTTTTAAGAACCAGTGAGGAGAACGCGGTTCTAACAACGAGGCGGTTCTAAAGACGAGCCGGTTCTAAGGACGAGCCGGTTCTGAGAACCAGTGAATAAAACGCGATTCTAAGGACAAGCCGGTTCTGAGAGCCAGTGAATAAAACGCGATTCTAAGGACAAGCCGGTTCTAAAAACCAGTGAGGTAAACGCGGTTCGTAGGACGAGCCGGCTCTAAGAACCAGTGAGGAGAACGCGGTTCTTGGGACAAACCGGTTCTAAGAACCAGCAAAGAGAACGCGGTTAATGATACAAGCCGGTTCTAAGAACTAATGATGAGAACGCGGTTTTTAGAACAAGCTGGTTCTAAGAACCAGTGATTTGAATGGGGTTCTTAGGACGTGCCGGTTCTGAGAACCAGTGAAGTAAACGCGGTTCGTAGGACGAGCCGGCTCTAAGAACCAGTGAGGTAAACGCGGTTTTTGGGACAACCCGGTTTTAAGAACCAGTGTGGGGGACGCGGTTCTTAGAACAAGCCGGTTCTAACAACCAGTGAGGTAAACGCGGTTCGTAGAACGAGCCGGTGCTAAGAACCCGTGAGGTGAACACGGTTCTTAGGACAAACCGCTTATAAGATCCAGTGAGGTGAACGCGGTTCTTAGGACGAGCCGGTTTTAAGAACCAGTGAATTGAACGCGGTTCTTAGGACGAACCGGTGAGAAGATCCCGTGAGGTAAACGCGGTGTTTAGGACGAGCCGGTTCTAAGAACCCGTGAGGTTAACGCTGCTCTAAGGACGAGGCGGTTATAAGAACCAGTAAATAGAACGCGGTTTTGAGGACGAGTCGGTTTTAAGAAACAGTGAGCTAAACGCGGTTCTAAGGACGAGTCGGTTCTAAGAACCAGTGAGGTGAACACAGCTCCTAGGGCGAGTCGGTTTTAAGAACCAGTGAGGTGAACACAGCATTTAGGACGAGTCGGTTTTAAGAACCAGTGAGGAGAACGCGGTTCTAAGAACTAGTGAGGTAAACGCGGTTCTAAGGACGAGCCGGTTCTGAGAACCAGTGAGGTAAACGCGGTTTTAAGGACGAGCCGATTCTAAGAACCAGTGAGATGAACGCGGTTTTAAGGACGAGCCGGTTCTAAGAACTATTGAGGTAAACGCGGTTTTTAGGATGAGCCGGTTCTAAGATCCAGTAAGGTGAACGCGGTTCTAAGAACGAGACGGTTCTAAGAACCAGTGAGGTGAACGCGGTTCTCAGGACGAGCCGGTTGTGAAAAACCAGTGAGGTAAACGCAGTTTCTAAAACGAACCGGTTCTAAGATCCAGTGAGGTAAACGCGGTTTTAAGGATGAGTCAGTTCTAAGAACCAGTGAGGTGAATGCGGTTTTTAGGACAAGCCGGTTCTAAGAACCAGTGAGGAAACTGCGGTTTATAGGACAAGGACGAGCCGGTTCTAAGAACCAGTGAAGTAAACGCGGTTTTTGGGACAACCCGGTTTTAAGAACCAGTGTGGGGGACGCGGTTCTTAGAACAAGCCGGTTCTAACAACCAGTGAGGTAAACGCGGTTCGTAGAACGAGCCGGTGCTAAGAACCCGTGAGGTGAACACGGTTCTTAGGACAAACCGCTTATAAGATCCAGTGAGGTGAACGCGGTTCTTAGGACGAGCCGGTTTTAAGAACCAGTGAATTGAACGCGGTTCTTAGGACGAACCGGTGAGAAGATCCCGTGAGGTAAACGCAGTGTTTAGGACGAGCCGGTTCTAAGAACCCGTGAGGTTAACGCTGCTCTAAGGACGAGGCGGTTATAAGAACCAGTAAATAGAACGCGGTTTTGAGGACGAGTCGGTTTTAAGAAACAGTGAGCTAAACGCGGTTCTAAGGACGAGTCGGTTCTAAGAACCAGTGAGGTGAACACAGCTCCTAGGGCGAGTCGGTTTTAAGAACCAGTGAGGTGAACACAGCATTTAGGACGAGTCGGTTTTAAGAACCAGTGAGGAGAACGCGGTTCTAAGAACTAGTGAGGTAAACGCGGTTCTAAGGACGAGCCGGTTCTGAGAACCAGTGAGGTAAACGCGGTTTTAAGGACGAGCCGATTCTAAGAACCAGTGAGATGAACGCGGTTTTAAGGACGAGCCGGTTCTAAGAACTATTGAGGTTAACGCGGTTTTTAGGATGAGCCGGTTCTAAGATCCAGTAAGGTGAACGCGGTTCTAAGAACGAGACGGTTCTAAGAACCAGTGAGGTGAACGCGGTTCTCAGGACGAGCCGGTTGTGAAAAACCAGTGAGGTAAACGCAGTTTCTAAAACGAACCGGTTCTAAGATCCAGTGAGGTAAACGCGGTTTTAAGGATGAGTCAGTTCTAAGAACCAGTGAGGTGAATGCGGTTTTTAGGACAAGCCGGTTCTAAGAACCAGTGAGGAAACTGCGGTTTATAGGACAAGGACGAGCCGGTTCTAAGAACCAGTGAGGTAAACGCGGTTCTCATAACGAGCCGGTTCTAAGAACCAGTAAGGTAAACGCGGTGTAAGAACGAGGCGGTTATAGGAACCAGTGAATACAACGCGGTTCTTAGGACGAGCCGGTTCTAAGAACCAGTAAGGCAAACGCGGTTTTTAGGACGTGCCGGTTCTAAGAACCAGTGAGGTGAACGCGGGTCTTAGGACGAGTCGGTTCTAAGAACCAGTGAGGTAAACGCGGTTGTTAGGACGAGCCGGTTCTAAAAACCAGTGAGGCGAACGCGGTTCTAAGGACGAGTCGGTTTTAAGAACTAGTGAGTTAAACGCGGTTTTTAGGGAGAGGCGGTTTAAAGAACTAGTGAGTTAAACGCGGTTTTTAGCGAGAGGCGGTTTTAAAAACCAGTGAGGTAAACGCGGTTCTCATAACGAGCCGGTTCTAAGAACCAGTGAGGTAAACGCGGTGTAAGAACGAGGCGGTTATAGGAACCAGTGAACAGAACGCGGTTCTTAGGACGAGCCGGTTCTAAAAACCAGTAAGGCAAACGCGGTTTTTAAGACGTGCCGGTTCTAAGAACCAGTGAGGTGAACGAGGGTCTTAGGGAGAGGCGGTTTTAAGAACTAGTGAGTTAAACGCGGTTTTTAGGGAGGGGCGGTTTTAAGAACCAGTGAGGAGAACGCGGTTCTAACAACGAGGCGGTTCTAAAGACGAGCCGGTTCTAAGGACGAGCCGGTTCTGAGAACCAGTGAATAAAACGCGATTCTAAGGACAAGCCGGTTCTGAGAGCCAGTGAATAAAACGCGATTCTAAGGACAAGCCGGTTCTAAAAACCAGTGAGGTAAACGCGGTTCGTAGGTCGAGCCGGCTCTAAGAACCAGTGAGGAGAACGCGGTTCTTGGGACAAACCGGTTCTAAGAACCAGCAAAGAGAACGCGGTTAATGATACAAGCCGGTTCTAAGAACTAATGATGAGAACGCGGTTTTTAGAACAAGCTGGTTCTAAGAACCAGTGATTTGAATGGGGTTCTTAGGACGTGCCGGTTCTGAGAACCAGTGAAGTAAACGCGGTTCGTAGGACGAGCCGGCTCTAAGAACCAGTGAGGTAAACGCGGTTTTTGGGACAACCCGGTTTTAAGAACCAGTGTGGGGGACGCGGTTCTTAGAACAAGCCGGTTCTAACAACCAGTGAGGTAAACGCGGTTCGTAGAACGAGCCGGTGCTAAGAACCCGTGAGGTGAACACGGTTCTTAGGACAAACCGCTTATAAGATCCAGTGAGGTGAACGCGGTTCTTAGGACGAGCCGGTTTTAAGAACCAGTGAATTGAACGCGGTTCTTAGGACGAACCGGTGAGAAGATCCCGTGAGGTAAACGCAGTGTTTAGGACGAGCCGGTTCTAAGAACCCGTGAGGTTAACGCTGCTCTAAGGACGAGGCGGTTATAAGAACCAATAAATAGAACGCGGTTTTGAGGACGAGTCGGTTTTAAGAAACAGTGAGCTAAACGCGGTTCTAAGGACGAGTCGGTTCTAAGAACCAGTGAGGTGAACACAGCTCCTAGGGCGAGTCGGTTTTAAGAACCAGTGAGGTGAACACAGCATTTAGGACGAGTCGGTTTTAAGAACCAGTGAGGAGAACGCGGTTCTAAGAACTAGTGAGGTAAACGCGGTTCTAAGGACGAGCCGGTTCTGAGAACCAGTGAGGTAAACGCGGTTTTAAGGACGAGCCGATTCTAAGAACCAGTGAGATGAACGCGGTTTTAAGGACGAGCCGGTTCTAAGAACTATTGAGGTAAACGCGGTTTTTAGGATGAGCCGGTTCTAAGATCCAGTAAGGTGAACGCGGTTCTAAGAACGAGACGATTCTAAGAACCAGTGAGGTGAACGCGGTTCTCAGGACGAGCCGGTTGTGAAAAACCAGTGAGGTAAACGCAGTTTCTAAAACGAACCGGTTCTAAGATCCAGTGAGGTAAACGCGGTTTTAAGGATGAGTCAGTTCTAAGAACCAGTGAGGTGAATGCGGTTTTTAGGACAAGCCGGTTCTAAGAACCAGTGAGGAAACTGCGGTTTATAGGACAAGGACGAGCCGGTTCTAAGAACCAGTGAAGTAAACGCGGTTTTTGGGACAACCCGGTTTTAAGAACCAGTGTGGGGGACGCGGTTCTTAGAACAAGCCGGTTCTAACAACCAGTGAGGTAAACGCGGTTCGTAGAACGAGCCGGTGCTAAGAACCCGTGAGGTGAACACGGTTCTTAGGACAAACCGCTTATAAGATCCAGTGAGGTGAACGCGGTTCTTAGGACGAGCCGGTTTTAAGAACCAGTGAATTGAACGCGGTTCTTAGGACGAACCGGTGAGAAGATCCCGTGAGGTAAACGCAGTGTTTAGGACGAGCCGGTTCTAAGAACCCGTGAGGTTAACGCTGCTCTAAGGACGAGGCGGTTATAAGAACCAGTAAATAGAACGCGGTTTTGAGGACGAGTCGGTTTTAAGAAACAGTGAGCTAAACGCGGTTCTAAGGACGAGTCGGTTCTAAGAACCAGTGAGGTGAACACAGCTCCTAGGGCGAGTCGGTTTTAAGAACCAGTGAGGTGAACACAGCATTTAGGACGAGTCGGTTTTAAGAACCAGTGAGGAGAACGCGGTTCTAAGAACTAGTGAGGTAAACGCGGTTCTAAGGACGAGCCGGTTCTGAGAACCAGTGAGGTAAACGCGGTTTTAAGGACGAGCCGATTCTAAGAACCAGTGAGATGAACGCGGTTTTAAGGACGAGCCGGTTCTAAGAACTATTGAGGTTAACGCGGTTTTTAGGATGAGCCGGTTCTAAGATCCAGTAAGGTGAACGCGGTTCTAAGAACGAGACGGTTCTAAGAACCAGTGAGGTGAACGCGGTTCTCAGGACGAGCCGGTTGTGAAAAACCAGTGAGGTAAACGCAGTTTCTAAAACGAACCGGTTCTAAGATCCAGTGAGGTAAACGCGGTTTTAAGGATGAGTCAGTTCTAAGAACCAGTGAGGTGAATGCGGTTTTTAGGACAAGCCGGTTCTAAGAACCAGTGAGGAAACTGCGGTTTTATAGGACAAGGACGAGCCGGTTCTAAGAACCAGTGAGGTAAACGCGGTTCTCATAACGAGCCGGTTCTAAGAACCAGTAAGGTAAACGCGGTGTAAGAACGAGGCGGTTATAGGAACCAGTGAATACAACGCGGTTCTTAGGACGAGCCGGTTCTAAGAACCAGTAAGGCAAACGCGGTTTTTAGGACGTGCCGGTTCTAAGAACCAGTGAGGTGAACGCGGGTCTTAGGACGAGTCGGTTCTAAGAACCAGTGAGGTAAACGCGGTTGTTAGGACGAGCCGGTTCTAAAAACCAGTGAGGCGAACGCGGTTCTAAGGACGAGTCGGTTTTAAGAACTAGTGAGTTAAACGCGGTTTTTAGGGAGAGGCGGTTTAAAGAACTAGTGAGTTAAACGCGGTTTTTAGCGAGAGGCGGTTTTAAAAACCAGTGAGGTAAACGCGGTTCTCATAACGAGCCGGTTCTAAGAACCAGTGAGGTAAACGCGGTTGTAAGAACGAGGCGGTTATAGGAACCAGTGAATAGAACGCGGTTCTTAGGACGAGCCGGTTCTAAAACCAGTAAGGCAAACGCGGTTTTTTAAGACGTGCCGGTTCTAAGAACCAGTGAGGTGAACGAGGGTCTTAGGGAGAGGCGGTTTTAAGAACTAGTGAGTTAAACGCGGTTTTTAGGGAGGGGCGGTTTTAAGAACCAGTGAGGAGAACGCGGTTCTAACAACGAGGCGGTTCTAAAGACGAGCCGGTTCTAAGGACGAGCCGGTTCTGAGAACCAGTGAATAAAACGCGATTCTAAGGACAAGCCGGTTCTGAGAGCCAGTGAATAAAACGCGATTCTAAGGACAAGCCGGTTCTAAAAACCAGTGAGGTAAACGCGGTTCGTAGGACGAGCCGGCTCTAAGAACCAGTGAGGTAAACCCGGTTCTTAGGACAAGCCGGTTCTAAGAACCAGTGAGGAGAACGCGGTTCTTGGGACAAACCGGTTCTAAGAACCAGTGAAGAGAACGCGGTTAATTGGACAAGCCGGTTCTAAGAACTAGTGAGGAGAACGCGGTTTTTAGAACAAGCCGGTTCTAAGAACCAGTGATTTGAATGGGGTTCTTAGGACATGCCGGTTCTGAGAGCAGTGAGGTAAACGCGGTTCTTAGGACGAGCCGGTTCTAAAAACCAGTGAGGTAAACGCGGTTCGTAGGACGAGTCGGCTCTAAGAACCAGTGAGGTAAACGCGGTTTTTAGGACAAGCCGTTTATAAGAACCAGTGAGGTCAACGCGGTTCTTAGGACGAACCGGTTTTAATAACCAGTGAGGTGAACGCGGTGTTTAGGACGAACCGGTTAGAAGATCCCGTGAAATAAACGCAGTGTTTAGGACGAGCCGGTTCTAAGAACCCGTGAGGTTAACGCTGCTCTAAAGACGAGGCGATTATAAGAACCAGTAAATAGAACGCGGTCTTGAGGACGAGTCGGTTTTAAGAAACAGTGAGCTAAACGCGGTTCTAAGGACGAGTCGGTTCCAAGAACCAGTGAGGTGAACACAGCTTTTAGGACAAGTCGGTTTTAAGAACCAGTGAGGTGAACACAGCATTTAGGACGAGTCGGTTTTAAGAACCAGTGAGGTAAATGCGGTTCTAAGGACGAGCCGATTCTAAGAACCAGTGAGATGAACGCAGTTTTAAGGACGAGCCGGTTCTAAGAACTATTGAGGTAA